>CAKNYM010036646.1:0-12705 GCA_932195095.1 Andricus curvator | reverse complement strand
AACTTTAATAATTAAATTTCAAGTTAAAAAAATTAATGTTTAACCAAACAGATGAATTTTCAACAACAGCTATGGAATTTCCAATTGGAATAAGTTAAATTTTCAGTTAAAAAAATTAGTTTCAACAAAAAAAAACTAACTTTTAACAACAACAAAAACTAACTTTCAAAATAATAGTTACATTTTCAAACAAAGTGATGAATTTTCAAATAAAATTGTAAATATTTAACTGCAATAGTTGAATTTCAAACCAGAAAGATGAATTTTTAACTGAAATGATGAATCATTAACTAGAATAATTGAATTTTTGACCAAAAAGATTAATTTTCAACCAAGAAGATTAATTGCTACCAAAAAAAGACGAATTTTCAACTAACAAAGATAATTTTTCAACCAAAAATTGAATAATCAAATTTTTAGTCAAAAATGAATGTCCAACCAAAGACATGAATTTCGAACTAAAATTATGAAATATTCAACTGGATTAATAGTTACGTTTTCAGTTGAAAAGAAATAATAATTTTCAACCAAAAAACATCCAAAGAAAAAACAAATTTTCAATCAAACAGCTCATTTTTCAACCAAAGAAATGAATTTTTAATTAAAACGATGGATTATCAACTAAAAAAAATAATTAATTTTTAACAAAAGAGGTTAACTTTCAACCAAATAATTTTATTTCAAACCTAAGAGATGAATTTTCAACTAAAATAATAAATATTTGACTGGAATACTTGAATTTTTAACCGAAAAGAAGAATTTTTAAACAAGAAGATTAACTTTCAAAGAAAAATAAGATAATTTTTTGCCAAAAAAAAATCGATTTTTTAACAAAATACATGAATTTTCATCGGAATAGTTAAATTTTCAATTAAAAAGACAAATTTTTATCCAAATTGTGGAATTCCGAACTTGAAAATTTTAATTTTCAACTCAGAATGGAACAGTTAAATTTTCGTTTAAAGAAATTAATTCTCAACCAAACTGGTGAATTTTCAAATAAAATGATGAATCTTCAACTGAAATGATGAATCTTTAACTGGAATAGTTTAATTTTATGCCAAAAAGATGAATTGTCAACCATAAAGTTTAATTGTCTACAAAAATAGATGAATTTTCCACAAAGTACATACATTTTCAAACAAATAGTTTAAGTATTAAATGAAAAATATCAATTTTCAACCAAATAGTTGAATTTTCATCAAAAAAAGATAAATTAATTTTTAACCAAATTTTAGCTTTTAACCCATTAGTTGAATTTCTAACTAAAAAACGATGAAATCGCAACGAACAATATAATTCAGAAATATTTCTTCTTTGAAATTCTACTTCTACTCTGAAAACTGCTTGAAGTACTTTTATTACCTAAAATTTAGAAGAGGGAACTTTCAAATTGTGACGAAATCTGACTTGAAAGAGGGATTTTTAAAAATTCCTTTTTTCTCAATCCGAATTATAATTCCTTTAAAAAATCCCCATTCCATGTAAAACATTCCCTGTTCCAAGTGAAATCATATTTCTTGAATTTTGCTATGATCAGAAGTAAATTCCCGGGTTTTAAATTAAATTCCCGGTCAATAAAATTCCAGGTCATTTCCCGGTCAAGTCGCCACCCTGATGATCAACCAATGTTTAGGATCATCTGAATAATTCCCTGAATTCGTGGTATTTCCTAAATTTGTGTAGTTTCATAGATTCGTGGTATTTCCTAAATTCGTGGCATTTCCTAAATTCATGGTATTTCCTAAATTCGTGGTATTTCCTAAATTCATGGTACATATTTCCTAAATTCATGTTATTTCCTAAATTCGTGGTATTTCCTAAATACTGAGAATTCCGTGAATTACAAGTAACACTAATAATTCAGTGAAATTTTTTTTACCGGAAAAGATTAATTTTCATGCCACAAGGATGAATTTTCAACAAAAAAAGTTACTTTTCAACCAAATTTGGACTTTTTACCCAAATAGATCAATTTTTTACAAAATACATGAATTTTCAATCAAATGGTTGCATTTTCATACCGAAAATATTAACTTTCAACAAAAAGGTTCATTTTCAACCAAATAGTTGAATTTCCTACAATTTTCAAACGAAAAAGACGAATTTTCTACAAAAGAGTTACATTTCCAACAAGAAAGTTAATTTTCGACAAAATTTTGACTTTATACCAAAACACTTAAATTTTTAACAAAATACATGAATTTTTAACCTAAAATATTAATTTTCAAACCCAAAAAGACTAATTTCCAACAAAACAGTTAAATTTCCAAACAAAAAAGTTCATTTTCCACCAAATTTGGACTTTCTACCGAAATACTTAAATTTTTAACAAAATACGTGAATTATTAACCAAAAATATTAATTTTCATAAAAAAAGTTAATTTTCAATCAAATAGTTGAATTTTTTACAATATTCAACACCAAAAAGACTAATTTTCAACAAAATAGTTAAATTTCCAACAAAGAAGTTCATTTTCGGCCAAATTTGGACTTTCTACGAAAATACTTAAATTTTTAACAAAATACATGATTTTTCAAGCAAACAGTTGACTTTTCTAGCAAAATATTTGAATTTTCCAGGCTACAAAAAAAAATTGAAAGAAAATAGTTAAATTTTCATCTAAAATTATGAATCTTTAACCAAACAACTGAATTTTTAACAAAGTAGGTAAACTTTCAAATAATTACGCAGTTACATTTTCTAACAAAAAATACAAATTCTAACAAAAATAGCGGAAACCCCTTTAGACATTTTTTTTACACAAAGAGATGAGTTTAAATTTCTACCAAAATAGTTGAATTGAACCAAAAAAGAAGAATTTTCTATAAACAAAATAGCTGAATCCTCAAACAAACCAAGATAATTTTCTATCAAAATAGTTGAATTTTAAACCAAAAAAATTAGATTTGTTTACCAAAAACAGATGAATTGTGAACCGAAAAACCGGAATTTTGAACCAAAAAAAAAAGAGAAAAATGTCCACTAAATTGTTGAATTTTCAACAACAAAAATTAGATTTTTCTCCCCCAAAAGAGATCAATTTTAAAACGAAAAAGCCGAATTTTGAAATACAAGAAAGAAGAAAAATTCCAGTGAATTGTTGCATTTTCAAGCTAAGAAGACGATTTTTCTACAAAACAGTTGTATTTTCAAACGGAAAATATGATTTTTCGACAAATATAGACGCAATCATTTTAACATATATAAAATTATTAAACCTACTAAACTAAAATACATTTTATTTAAAAAGTTTTAAAGTCTTACCCCCGATTATAACCCTCTGAAAAAAATTATCGAATATTTTCTTGACATAAGCTATATTTATACGATTTTTATATTTTTAAAATACCTAAATTGACAATTTTTGAAAAACCTAATGTTTAAATTAATTTTATATTTAAACCTTTGAAAAAAATGTATCCCGTATTTTTTATTGTTTCGATAAACTTATTTTTCGTATTCGCAAAAGTTTTGACAAATATGCAACTTGCATTCTATGTACGTACAATTATTGTTTTTGAAAAATATAAATTATGGAATAATTTTTTTACACTATACAATTTTATGTATTGAAATATTTTAAATATCTAAATTTGAGATTTTTTGGAAAATTCAGAAGATTGAAGTATTTCAGGAAATCAAGAGAATTTTATTTCAGATTTTAGTTTTGAATATAAAAAGAGTTAAATTCATCAAAAAAAGACGAATTTTCAACCAAGCACATTAATTTTCTACCAAAAAGACTAATCTTTAACAAAATACATGATTTTCAAACTAAAAATTATTCATTATCAACCAAAAATGGAATAGCTAAATTTTCATTAAAAAAAAAAGAGTTAATTTTCAACAAAATAGATAAATGTTTAAACAAAAAGAATGAAGTATTAATAAATTACAATTTAATTTGTCCAGAAAAAGAGGAATTTAAACAGTTGAATCCTCAACCAAGAAAATTAATTTTCATCAAACAGTTGCATATTTAAACTACACAATGAAATTTCTACGAAGAGAAGAATTTTCAAACCTTTTTTAAACTGACTCAAATATCCATAAAATTATCAAAAATATTTCAAAAATAAAAAAATTGCCTTAATATGTTCAAAAAATTTTTTTCGATATGTTTAAAAACCTTTTGAAATATTTTGAAATTTTTTATTATTTCTTAATCGTTTAAAATACCTTCTAAACATCTTTTAAAATAATTCTAATTTTTCCTAAACTTTTAACAAAATTTCTGAATGTCTTTTAAAATCATAGTATTTCTACTATTTTTTCTTAATTCTGCATGATTAGAAAAACTGCCTTAAAATCTAATGGATTTTTTTGGACAATTTTGGGGATTTTTTGAAATGTTTTGAAATATTTTCCAATTTGAAATTATTTTTTAATCCTATCAAAATTTCTAAACCGTCTAAATATCTTTTAAAATATTTCTATTTTTTTCTACATTTTTTTTTAATTTCGCATTATTAGAAAAATGTCCTTAAAATCTTCTGAATTCTTTTTTTTTCGCATTTTGAGAATCTTTTGAAATGCTTTAAAATATTCTCTTACAATTTTTCAAAATAAAAAATTATTAACATTTTTTTCCAAAAAAAAAAAACTTTAAATGTGATCCTTCGCTCGAATTTGAATTTTCGGTTAAATTCCGGGTTTACTTTAATTTTCGGGTATTTCCCGGTTAGTAAGAAACCCTGCATTGCCAAGCAAAACATTAAAAAATAATAAAATCATTGCTAACCATTCTAACTTAAACTAAATAGTTTTCCGGTAAACCAATTTTCAACAATAAAAACGGTAATTTATCATTTATTTATATAATTCTAATATTTATTTAATTATATATTTATATAGCTTATTTATAAAATAAATTTGAATTTTTCTCATTATTTTCAATTTCGACTCTTACTTTGCTACCTAAAACACTACAAAAGAATAATTTAAAAAAATGAAGCATCTACAGAATTAAAAAAATATCGGAAGTTTAAACATTTTTTCTGATCTTTTAAAAACTTCAAAACCTTCGGAATATGTTTTAAAATGATGGTATTTTTCCAACTTTTTTAAATTCTGTATTATTCGAAAAATTACTTTAAAATCTTCAGGACTTTTTTCTTCTTTTTTGACAATTTTGGTAATATTTTGACATAATCCATTAAAATGAATGTTTCAAAATAAAAAATCATTAAATTTTTTCCCCACAAATCTTAAGAATATTTTTTGATTCTCTTCAAACTTCGCAGTATCTAAAACTTTAAACGTGATTCCCGACTTGAATCTAAATTTCTGGTAATTCCCGGTTTCATTTTAATTTTTGGGCCTTTCCCAGTTAGTAGACACCCCGTATCACCATGTAAAAAAAATAGAAAATCATTGCTGGCCACTCGAACATAAACTAAACAGTTTCCAGGTAAAAAAAAAAGAAATTTTAATTTATAATTTATTTATATAATTCTTTTATTTAATTATATATTTGTATAATTTATTTATAAAATAAATATTAATTTTTTTTATTATTTTCAATTTCGGATCTTACTATGTATGACATTTTACGTTGTTTGTTGAAATTCATCTCTTTGGTTTAAAATTAACTATTTAGATGAAAATTCATGTATTTTATTGAAAATTCTTATCTTTTGGTTGAAAACTAATCTTGATGCTTAAAAATTAATCTTTTTGGTTGAAAAATCATTTTTAGTTTGAAAATTTAACTAATTTTTTTAAAATTCGTTTTTCTTTTCTTAAAAAATAATCTCTTTAGTTGAAAATTCAACTATGTCTTTTGAAAAATTACCTTTTTTCAGAAAATTATTCTCTTTGTTTGCAAATACATTTATTTTGGTTAAAAAATAAACTACTTTGTTAAAATTATATTTTTTTCTTAAAAAAATTAATTTTTTAGTTCAAACTTCGACTTTTTCGCAGAACATTAATCTTCTTAATTTCATTTAAAATTCGTCTTTTTCTCAAATTCAACTGTTTTTCATTTAATATTAAAATCTTTTTTTGGTCGTAATATCAAGCATTCAATTTTCCGTTGAAAATTCAAGTATTCTATTGAAAAATTCGCTCTTTTCGGTTGAAAATTAACTTTTTTTAACAGAAAATTTAAATATTTCCATTTTTGGTTGAAAATATTTTATATTTTTATTTGAAACTTCAGTTCTTTTGTTCCAAATGGAACTATATTGTTGGAAATTCAACTTTTCCCTGAAAGCTTCACTATTCCATTTTTTGTGAATATTTTTATTTTAAAATTTACGATTTTGTTGAAAATTCGTTTTCTTTTAGTAGAAAATTTACCTTTTCTATTTAGAACTTCAAATATTCAGTTGGAAATTTATGTATTTTGTTGCAAACTTATCTTTATAGTAGAAACTTAATCTTCTTGTTTGAAAACTTATCTTTTTAATTCAAAATTGAACCGTTTCATTTTTGGTTCATAATTTATCTTCATTAGTTGAAAATTCTACTAGTTGGTAAAAAAAAGAGAATGTTATCAAAAAAACTTATTTTGAATTTCTTTCAGTAGATAATAATGGTATGTGTGTAAAATTCAGAACTACGCAAGAAAAAGTGACCAGTAATTATAATATTTAATTTTTCTCTTCAAACTGAATGACTTACTCTTTTACTTTATTTTACAAATGAACTATAAACTTTTATAATTTTTATAAAAAAAGCTATTTTTCAATTATTAAATTTAAATTTTTTCAGAACTCGGACATTTTTTTTAATTCTGCATTATTAGAAGAATTGCTTTAAAATCTTCTGGACCCTTTTTTTTTACAATTTTGGGAATCTTTTGACATAATCTCTGAAAATGAAGGTTTCTGAACAAAAAATCATTAAATTTTTTCCCACAAATCTTGCGAATATTTTTTAATTCTCTTCAAACTTTTCAAAATTCACAGTATCCAAAAATTTAAATGTGATTCCCGGCTCTAATTTAAATTTTCTGGCTATTCCAACTAGTTTTCAGGTAAATGAATTTTCAATTGAAAAAAATAAACGGTAATTTATAAGGAACTTATATAATTTTTGTATTTATTTAAAGATATTTATATAATTTATTTATAGAATAAATGTTACTTATTCACACTATTGTTAATTTTGAGCCTTACTTGCTACTTAAAACACTAGACAAAAATAAAAAATAAGAATTCGAACCTTTGGAATTTCAAAAATTTCGAAAATTTTAAAAACTTGTCATGGCCACTAAAGTTTTTTTTAATTAAAAAAAATCCATTTTTTTGGAAAATTTAAATTTTTTGTTGAAAATTGAAGTACTTTGCTGAAATTTTTTTTAGTTTAAAATTCGTCTTTTTGGTAGAAAAGTATTTGTTTGAAAATTCACCGTTTTGGTTCAAAATTTATTTTTTGAACTAAAAGTTGATCTTTTGTAGTAGAAAATTCAATTTTCTTTATTTCAAAATTTAACTCTTGTTGGAATTTTTTTTGTTCTTGTTGAGCATTTACCTTTTTTAGTTGAAATTTGAACAGTTTGGTTGAAAATTCATGTATTTTATTGAAAATTATTTTATAGTAGAATATTATTTTTCTGGTTTAAAAGTGGTTGAAAATTGACCGATATTTTTAAACTTCGTTTTTTTTTTGGTCAAAAATGAATTTTTCCACTATATATTTAACTATTCTGTTTTGTTTTAAATTTATATTTTTTAGTTAAAAAATTAATTTCATTTGTTAAAAATTGAACTATTATTAGTTGGAAATTCATTTCTTTCGCGAAAAATTGAACTATTTTGTTACATTTTGTTTTTAAATTAGATTTTTCAATTGAAAATTTAACTACACCATTTTTTTATGACCAGAAAAGTTTTTTTTATTTAAAAAATCCAATGGGTTTCTGTCACCAAGGAAAAAATTCGAGGGGTACCGTTTTAGAAAATTAAACTTGTTCAAAAATGGTTGAGGATTTACTGATTTTGTTGAAAATTGTTTTTTTTTTTTTGTTTAAAAATTAATTTTTTTTAACTAAATATTCAACTGTTCCATTTTTTGGAAAATTTAAATTTTTTGTTGAAAATTGAAGTACTTTGTTGAAACTTTTTTTTTTATTTTAAAATTCGTCTTTTTGGTAGAAAATTATGTTCGAAAATTCATCGTTTTGGTTCAAAATTAATTTTTTGAACTAAAAATTGATATTTTGTAGTCGAAAATTTAATTTTGTTTATCTGAAAATTTAACTCCTTTTTGAAAAATTTGTTGTTGAAAATTTACTGATTTTTTTAATCTTCGTTTTTTTTGGTCAAAAATGAATTTTGCAACTGTATATTTTACTATTCCGTTTTGTTTTAAATTTATATTTTTTAGTTAAAAAATTAATTTCATTTTTTGAAAATTGAACTATTATTAGTTGGAAATTCATTTCTTTCGTTAAAAATTGAACTATTTTGTTAAATAAATCTTTTTTTAATTAAAAAAATTCCAATGGGTTTCTGTCACTAATGACAAAATTCGAGGGGTACCGTTTGGGAAAATTAAACTTGTTTAAAAATGTTTGAGGATTTACCGATTTTGTTGAAAATTGTTTTTTTTTTCCGTTGAAAATTAATCTTTTAAACTAAATATTTAACTATTCCATTTTTTGGAAAATTTAAATTTTTTGTTGAAAATTGAAGTACTTTGTTGAACTTTTTTTTATTTTAAAATTCGTCTTTTTGGTAGAAAATCATTTGTTTGAAAATTCATCGTTTTGGTTCAAAATTAATTTTTTGAACTAAAAATTGATCTTTTGTAGTCGAAAATTCAATTTTGTTTATCTGAAAATTCAACTTCGTTTTTTTTTTGGTCAAAAATGAATTTTTCAACTGTATATTTAACTATTCCGTTTTGTTTTAAATTTATTTTTTTTAGTTAAAAAATTAATTTCATTAGTTGAAAATTGAACTATTATTAGCTGGAAATTCATTTCTTTCGTTACAAATTGAACTATTTTGTTAAATAAATCTTTTTTTTTTAATTCAACTACACTATTTTGTCATGACCACTAAAGTTTTTTTTTTATTTAAAAAAATCCAATGGGTTTCTGTCACCAAGGAAAAAATTCGAGGGGTACCGTTTTAGAAAATTAAACTTGTTCAAAAATGGTTGAGGATTTACCGATTTTGTTGAAAATTGTTTGTTTTTTTCGTTGAAAAATAATTTTTTTTAAACTAAATATTCAACTATTCCATTTTTTGGAAAATTTAAATTTTTTGTTGAAAATTGAAGTACTTTGTTGAAATTTTTTTTAGTTTAAAATTCGTCTTTTTGGTTGAAAATTCAATTTCGTTTATCTGAAAATTTGTAAATTCATTTCTTTGGTTGAAAATTAAACTAATTCGTTCAAATATATTTTTATTTTTGTTGAAAATTCACCTTTTTTAGTTGAAATTTAAATTATTTGGTTGAAAATTAATGTATTTTGTTGCAAATTCGTCTTTTTGGTAAAATATTATTCTTCTTGTTTGTAAATTCATTACTTTGGTTGAAAATTGAACTATTTCGATCAAATGTATTTTTATTTTGGTTTGAAATTGATTTTTTGAACTGAAAATTGATCTTCTGTGGTTGAAAATTTACCTTTTTTTAGTTGAAATTTACACTATTTGGTTGAAAATTCATGTATTTTGTTGAAAATTTGTCTTCCTAATAGAAAACTAATCTTCTTGTTTGAAAATTAATCTTTTTGGTTGAAAATTTAACCATTTCATTTTTGGTTCAAAATTTATCTTTACTAATACAAAATTCAAAATGAAATTCAGAACTACGCAAGAAAAACTGAACAGTAATTAAAAGCTTAATTATTTCTTTTCAAACTAAATGACTCATTTCATTTGTTAAAAATTGAACTATTTTGTTAAATAAATCTTTCTTTTTTTTGAAAATTCTACTACACCATTTTGTCATGGGCACTAAAGTTTTTTTTTTTTAATTAAAAAAATTCCAATGGGTCTCTGTCACCAAGGAAAAAAATCGAGGAGTACCGTTTTGGAAAATTAAACTTTCAATTCTTTGCATCTCTTTATTTTCAAATCAATTATCAAACCCAAAAGAAATTTTTTTTTAAATCTTCACAATTCCTGTATAATTCCTAACCTTGCTTATTCAACTTTCAGATAAAAAACGCAGTTCAAAACAAAAACAGATTTACGATTAGGAACTTTCCTCTCAAACTCATAAGGAAACACTCAAGACTAGGAGATAAAAATAGAGATAACCTCAACCAACGCAAATCTACCAATTATTATCAGTTAAATATAAAAAATATTACTATTAAAAAAAAACTTACTAAACACGCTCTTAAAAACCCTAGAAATTCTGCAAAATAAAAAATTCTAAACCTAACCGCTATAAGAATTGCCCTAAAAAGAAATCTAGTTTCAAACTGTATTAATTAATGATTCAACAAGAAAACAACTAGAAAAGCGTATCTTGACACATAAAATGTTTTGACGTTTCTAAACTTCACGTTTGACAGTAAACACATGCGGTACACGAAACGTCAAAACCACATTTCTTTTGTTTGTGAAACTCATCTGCCATCTGTGAACGCCAGCGAATTGCACCTAAAGTTCCGCTGTCAGTGACCCTCCTTCCCGCGGAATTCCCAACCCCAAAATACCGCATTTCCAATCTGCCCTCCTCACAAACACCACAAAAAACGAAATTCAACCACAAAAATCACAAAATTCTTCCCCAAAAAGTCGAAATTCGAGCCGTAAATCGATTTTCAGTTTGGGCCAAATTGAAGACGCACTTGGACGAACTGTCATGGCTGTCATGGCTGGGCGATGCTTCTCGAATGTTGCGTGGACGAGCTCGCCGCCCTTTCAAGCCGCCATGTTGAAATCGCGAAACTTTCGTAAATGAAATGCCCATATTTTGGCGAAAATACCTTCAAGATCCTCGGGTGTGTGTTCGCCAAGTAGCTTGTCGCTTCGAAAATCGAGTTCTGAGCCAAGCGGTGCCTCGTATCTGTCGCCGTCGATCTTCCGTCGTTTTGCTGGGGATGAATATTCTGGCAGCTCCGAGCCCGACGCCATTTTCCACAGCAATGCAAAGGAGACAACCAGCACTCTAAACCTAAACTAAACGTAGTTCGAAGCGTGACCGCCACCCCAAGAGAGGGCGCTCTCTATTTTACCTCCCCCTTTTTTTACCCCCGAAAACGTCACACGGACAAACGACGCTCAAGTGCAGTCGACGAGAGTTGACGAGAGTGCACCAACACTTGCATAAAACACGGCTTTCACCGCCCACGCATCTTGCAGCTGCTGCCTCACTGCTTCGGAGAATTCGCGATGTGGCAACAGTGGCAACGTTGGGATTTCTTTTTTGAACTCTGGAACTTTTTCAAATTTCCGGTCTTAAAAAGGGGTGTGGTGGGTGGATGCGAGGATTAATTACAATGGAAAATTGGTTTTTAATCAGTTTTTGAGTGGACAAGTCGTTTTTTTATTTATCGTTTGTAATGAGATTAAAAATATATTAATTAAAATCTTGGGTGTAATTTAGTTAATTAGTAGGGCAGTTTACAAACCGCTAGGTAGCGCTGTTTTAGTTCGAGTACCGCGAAAATTCAAATTGGGTTAATGACAAATTGAGTCTTTTGTACAAATTGATAATAAAAGTTTATAGTTTATTCGTTAAATTAAGTCAAAGTGTGAGTCATTCAGTTTGAAAAGGAATGATTAAGATTTTAATTACTGTTCAGCTTTTCTTGCGTAGTTCTGAATTTCATTTTGAATTTTGTACTAGTAAAGATAAATTTTGAACCAAAATTAAAATGGTTCAATTTTCAACCAAAAAGATGAATTTTCAAACAAGAAGATTAGTTTTCTATTAGGAAGACAAATTTTCAACAAAATACATGAATTTTCAACCAAATAGTGTAAATTTCAACTAAAAAAAGGTAAATTTTCAACTACAGAAGATCAATTTTCAGTTCAAAAAATCAATTATCAACCAAAATAAAAATAAATTTGAACGAAATAGTTCAATTTTCATCCAAAGTAATGACTTTACAAACAAGAAGAATAATATTTGACCAAAAAAGACGAATTTTCAACCAAATAATTCAAATTTCAACTAAAAAAGGTGAATTTTCAACAAAAATACAAATAAATTTGAACGAAATAGTTCAATTTTCAACCAAAGAAATGAATTTACAAACAAAAAGAATAATATTTTACCAAAAAAGTAGAATTTTCTACAAAATACATGAATTTTCAACTACATATTTGAATTTTTAACTAAAAAAATTAGTTGAGGCATAGCTAAATTTTCAGAAAAAAAATAATTTTCTACTAAAGAACGAAGTTTCAACCAAATAGTTTAATTGTCAACCGAACAAATGAATTTTCAAACAAATAATTTTCTACCAAAAAGAAGAATTTTCAACAAAAAAGAAAAAATCATTTTTAACAAAAAAAAACGACTTTTCAATAAAGTATTTAAATTTTAAAGAAAAAATTGTTCAGTTAAATTTTCAATTGAAAAAATTAATATTAAAAAAAAAAAGATTTATTTAACAAAATAGTTCAATTTTTAACGAAAGACATGAATTTCCAACTAATAATAGTTCAATTTTTAACCAATGAAATTAATCTTTTAACAAAAAAATATAAATTTAAAACAAAACGGAATAGGTAAATATACAGTTGAAAAATTCATTTTTGACCAAAAAAAAAGAAGTT
>CAKNYM010036644.1:0-41760 GCA_932195095.1 Andricus curvator | reverse complement strand
TTAGGAATTGCAATAGGAGCGTTTTGTTGTGTTTGTCCAAATTTGATCGTTGAATTCTTGTTTTTTAAGGAATTCTATACGTTCCCAATTTTGTTCATGAAAAATAACGTCTTCACGTTTTAGAAATACAATCAATAACCACAACTAACTTGAAACTGAAACTTCGTGAAATGTAACGAGGCCATTTTGGGATAGTTTTTTTTGTCTACAATAGTCTATCAAATTTTTGGTTGTTTTCGAAACTCACTAGAACTGTCGGAAAGATATCTAAAAAAATTTTAAGTGGTTTATAAAATTGACAGTTATTTTTAAAGATAAGCTATTTGAAAAACGCTTTATTTTCCAAAACTCGATTTGGTTAAGGTAACTGACTTTTTGTTTCTTTGGGAAAATTAATGGAACGTAAATATCAATATCTCATAAGGACAACCTTGTTGCCTATCACCTATGAGATAACAATTAAGATACCACACAGATGCTGTAATGAAACTCTTGAATATTCATTAGATACAGTGTTAACCAAATTCTTTAGAAACACAATCACTTTGTCCCCTAATTTGAAAAAATGGGGATGTAATATAAATAATTTTAAATATGTATCATCACCACAGATTCAAAGTTTTTCATTTATCAGTCATTACTTTGCAAATTCTGAAAATATTATGACCACTATATCTTGGCCATACTTCAGGATTTTAAAAAAGTTTTTTAGGGCATATGAGCGCATTTAAAAACTAATTTCTCCATGTCCGTACCTTTTAATTTGATATCACTATAGAGGATTAAATACCTACGTCACACTGCCCTATTCAAAAAACGATATTTTCGGCAATTAGCTAGCACAAAACTCTTAAGAAATTATTATTTTAGAAAAATCGCGCCAGCCTCTCTCCCAATGAGTGATAATATGGGATAGACAATTTTTTTGGAGAAAACTGATACCCAGATTGATAGGGCTTATCCTAAAGATACGATCAACGAAAAAAAAACAATTTAAAAAGTGGATATATGCCCTTTTGAAAGTAAGCTCCTCAAATATCAGTCTTCCGGACCATGACCAATAGTCCAATTTAACGTCAAAAGTACTTGCTAACGATTTATCAGGGAAAAACAAAATTTATACAAATGGAAATTGTTTGCAGTAAAACGTAAAACATAAAAAAAGTAAAACAGTAAAACGTAAAAATAGAGTTTAAACCCAGAAACTCTAATACCCAGAATATTTGGAACACAAAAAATCCAAATTTTAAATGAATAACGGAGAAATAGTCGACCCTGCGAAATGACTTATTCCTATCCCAATCATTCGCCAGGGTTATAGACTTACGTTCGTGCTTTCACAACATTCAGATTTTTTTTAATTATAAATTATTTGCAATAATTATATAATAAGAATAATACATAATCAAATCAATGTTGGTCTCAAGAAAATGAATGGTAGACACAGCCAGATCGAATTCGACCCTTGTAGTTGAAAGGCAGAGCCTTCATTCCTGGACTTGGCCAAATTAGATTCGGATTCCATCTCTGTTGAACTGCAAAAATTACGGATTTTATCGGATCATCTCTTTTTTTTCCGCACATATTCCTGGCGTCAGTGGATCTAACTAAAGTGACGTGTCGGATTACTAAACAGATTATTAAAGATTAATTCCAAAATTCTGACAAATATTGAGGATCAAGATCCTTATTCACGAAGCAATTACAGGATAGTATTTACGTTGACAAGAGCTCAAAAAAACAATTTTGCGTATTTTAATCTTACTAGACAACTACGGAAAGATGTCCTCAGCACATCTCAATGCTTTATTAGAATTCCGATTATGAATTCGATTTTTATCGAAGCGCTATTCACAAATAGACGAACACGATAAGCGCCTGAAACTTATGTGATAACAATTTTGATACGGTATATATACTCGTATACCCTAATAAAAAATTAGAATATTCATCGGATACAGTGTTAACTAAATTTTTCATGGATAGTTTTCATGTCTACATAAGCCGAAAAAGTTGTGTTTGTCTTTGAATTTTACTAGAAGCCTTGGTGAAGATGTCCACAATACTTGTAAATGGTTTTAAAGGAGTTAGATTACGTGTCATATTTTTATTGCAGCGCTATCCACAAAAATTGCACTGTTTTTTTAACGAGCCTCGTTTGAGGTGATCATATTTTTACCATAATAAAATAACGGTATTCATCTTGACGGTCAACCTTCATTCTTCTAAAAAATTTACAGAACTATAACATGAACTATATACAATTTCAAAAACGTTTTTAAACTTTCAGCGAATAGCAATTTGTCCGACGTGATCCGCATCTACTCCAAATGCTATTCTTTTCCAAATTATATTTAGGTTTAGCAGGAATTTAATATTAATTTTTCGGACAAACCCATGATGTTCTGTTAAACTAAACGCACTAAATTTAATCTTTTGGCCTTGAAAGCTCTAGATTTAATTGTTGGCTCTAACAGCTCAAAATTTAGTTGGCTCTGAAAATTCTACATTTAATCCTTCGCTAAGAAAGCAATTTTGTATCATTTCCCCAAAAAACAATTTTAATGTTTTTTGTGTTCAACTAAGCAAATCTTTTGTGATAATATTTTGTGAATTTCTCTGTGATGTTATTTTTCTTAATTTCTCTGTGACATGATTTTTGTGGCCAATATTTTGTCGTTTTCCCCATACTTCGATATTTGTGAATAGTCGTTTTTTCCCCATTGCCCCAGAAAATTAATTAGTTTACCCTCACCCTATTTTTACGAGAAAGTTATCACATGGAATGCAGTTAGGTTTGATTTATAAATTCTGCGACTTCATTCAGTATCGAAGCGGTAAAGCGATTAGTTTTTAAATCAATTATCTTTTTATTTCAATAATTTCAATTGTAACCTTTTCCACTCAGATTGTGTTCTCTTTTTTCAATGTAAAAATTGAAAATAACTTAAAGACGTCAATCTAAAGTTTTACCAATAGAAAATCTCAATTTTTTGTGTTTTATTGATTTTGTTTCACCAATCCTAAGGATTGACGATTAAATGGAAACTTTTTCCATTTTTAATAGGTTCGCACCTGTGATCCGAGATAGTTTGAATTTAATTTGGGTTCTATTTCCGGTTTTTGAGATTTCACTCATTTGTCGTGATTTTGTTGTATTTGACCCAAATAGAGTCTGTCACCCAACAGAATTAGAGATCATTGATTTAATTTGAGGTTACGGTGCCAAAGGTAGATTAAGTTTCTTTCTCAAAAGGCATAACTATTACAATGTGTATAAAAGCGCGTTACAATCTGCAATGCAAAATTCAAAATAAAAATGGTCCTGGACCCTTCCCGGATAATGATCTCTAAATATTTCGGGTCCAGCTTTTAATAAGTTTCCCAGTGCAATCTTCCCTTAATTTCCTCAGACTTGCATCTCAGTTTTGTTACATGAACTTCATGATGTATCTACGTACTTTGAAAGAAATCAATCCTTTGTTTATTCTTGCAGGTTTAAGTTCACAATCTAAGTGTTCACCTAAGGGCGAGCCTATTCCTGGTGATCCTTGTCAATCTTCTTTATCAGACAGGCACCTTTCTCCTGACAGGCATATTCCTTCGACCATATCTCATTCCCCAACCCTGTCTTCTTCTCTTACTGAGCCTCCTCCTCGTGCCAGGTCTAGGTCTCCTCGTACCATGTCCAGGTCTTGTTTTTTCAGGTCCATGACTCTACCTGCCAAGATTGATTCTCCGTTCGGACATCAATATGAACTTGACCAACTTGAATTTATTCGGCTTACTTCCTATAAGAATTCGCGACTGGTATTTGAACATCGAAGATACACCTTCCCTATAAATCTGCCAATTCTATTTCTCCAGGCTACAAATTTCTATGTACCCGTACCAAAGTTTGAACTGATTGTATTATCAACAGCCGATGGTGACATCTTTGCAATATTGCAGACAAGTAATGGTCTTGCTGGAATATATTCATATAAAAATAGAAAAGGTTATGCAAGGGCAAGAATGAACATGAGAAGCTTCAAAAGTACGCCTTTGACAAAAGATAAAGTTAGAGACACTCCTGTAGGCTGGTCTAGGACAATCATAGTTAATTATAAAGTAGAGCGTGTAAACAACAATCCTACACGCCATTAAATTAATTAGAAAAATGTAAAAGTAGCAAGGGGAACCTAACCCTTTTCGAATTTTTGTTAAATTAAAGATTCCTCAATAATGGATCAACACCATACTCGTCGTATGTTGCAGTAATGAGATGCCCTAGCCATTCTCGATAAAAATAGCTCTGTAAAATAAAAATCCACGTACGTCACATAGAGCGAAATGCATGAGTCTTTTAACTCCCGGTTAGATTCATTTCGAAGATACCATTATGCTTTTCTTTTTATAACAGTAAGATATTGAATTTTTATTGTAAATAAGGATGTCTGAAAAGTTTTTAGTCGATTTGATATGTAGAAGCGTGGTACAAAGAATCGAGTTTTGGAATTTCAAACAGACGTGGTCAGATACAAAGTTTGTTCCTTATTGAAAACACTTCAAAGAAAACAAACTGATAACAAAATTTAATTTTACCTTCATAATAGCTAATATTGATCTATTTTTGTATAGCTTTTAATTTCTAACATAATAAATTGATAGTTTAGGTGCTGTCAATCAAAGTACAAATTTTCTTTTATGTAAGCCTAATTAATTGAAATTCACGAGAAAAGGTACTCCTATTGAATTCAAAATTATTAGTAGTGATGTCAAACATTTTTAAAACGCTTTGAAAAATACATTGGATTTTTATGCATCATTAGTTAACTCATATAGTATGTCAAATTTTATCATTCTTTACTCCAGTAATTTGGAGAACATTCAAAATTTGTGGAAAAGTCCATAAATATTAGTAATATTTCTAATCAATAACTAAATAGCGAAAACACACGTTTTTCTAATATTTTAGTAACAGTTTATCTTATTGCCGAAAATCAATTTTTTAAACAATTACAGGGTATATCATATTTAGCAGAATATCGAATAAATAATCATAAAGCAAACAACTGTCGTCTTTTTAGCGTTATCGGCTTACAAGATACATTTTAACAGACTATTTTTTTTTAAGTATTTAGATCAATTTTATTTAAAATACATTGGTTCTTTTCATAAATGCTAAATCTCATCCGAAATAAAAAATCTCGCTCTTGTGCAATTATTGACTTGATATTGGTTGTTTATAGAGCCACTATTTAATCAAAAAGATAATAATTACCTAGCACATCAATTAGTATTGATGTACAAAAAAAAGTCAACCTTAATTATAGATTTTTCCATCTCATTTGCACATTTCCAATAGTGACACTTTTACCAATGATAATTAAGTTGAAAACTTTTAGCTCTATGAAGCACGTCTCTTCATCAACCGATGTTGCTCAAATTTTCAGAGTATCATTTTTTCAGGTCGATTAACTTATTGAGTGGCTATATCATCATACATACTTTTAATTAACGCATCTTATTAGCAGTTATCAGATTATGTCATAGCATAAAGTGCTTACCACAATTAGAATTAGAACACTGAAAACTGAAAACGGCTATAATTAAAATTGAAATTGTAATATGTTAAATAAATTTTGTTCCAATAAAAAATAATAAAAGTTAAAAAAAAAATTTTGATGTTAAATAGTCATTTTTCGAGCTGGACACTCTATTCAAGCTCAAACAATTAACAGTAATTGCCTTTTTTGGCAATTTAGGAGCTATTTTTTCGACTTGACCTTGAAAATGTTATTTGGGAATATTTTTGACGTCATTTCCGTTATCAGCACCGTAAAATATATTGGTATACGTGATATCAACAGAACGAGAATAGATTTAGTTATGAACGTGAATTTGATAGATTTTTCATTTTTTTGATCGTCTGGTGTCATTTGCATTTCAACCTCTTGTAATAGCGATTAAATCATTGTTGTCCAGTAAATTTTGTATAGGGTTTTCACACACTCCTCAACGATCATATACATTTCTTTTTGAATGAAATATTTGACCTTCAAAAGTTAAAGTCAAAAACAAATTGGGCTTTTTTGAAGAAAGGCCTGTTTTGTTATTGGCTGTTTTATCTCACAAGAAAGCCTACGTTCTTCCTGTTAAGAGATTGATCTTCTGAATTTTAGCCACAGAAATGCCGCAGTTTGGCCAGTAATCGCCTTCACAAAATACGTAAGTGTACGTATTTTCAAAAAAACGAGTATAGAATTAGTTATGAACGCGATTCTTACAGATTAAACATTTTTGTTGATATTTTGTGAAAAGTCATCAATGTAAACTATTACCAAATATTTCATCAACTCTTTCAAAAATGCAGTAAGCAGAACTAAATCGGAATCAGATTGACATTCTATTAACTTTTTCGTCAGTATAGTTGTATTACATAAGTACGCAAACTAATTACTATATTTTTTTACACTTGAAAACAGATTTCATAGGCCCTTTTCTGTTAAAAAGTACCTTTCAAGGAATGAATATTTCTGAAACTACATTTAAACTTCATCGAAATGTTTTAATTATTATAAGTGCCTCAACACTTGAGAAAGACAAAATAAGCTTCAAGGCTTCAAGGCTAAGAATAAAGCGATAAGGACTAAAATTTCGTTAAAGATACAATTTCTTTAATGTAAATTATTTCTGTATGTTTCAAATTTTGTACAGTAAAAACATCTTCTCTCTTTAAGAATATCATCAAGTACTACAATGACCTAAGAATTGAAACTTCGTAAAAAGTTAGGAGGCTATTATGTCACCAGACATATTTGAAAAGATGTCTATAAAATGTTTCAGTGGTTCATAAAATGTACAGTCATACTCACCGAAATGCAACAAATATCGCTTAATTTTTCACAAACTCGCTTTGGTTGAGGTAACTGATTTTTTTCCTTGAAATAATCATCCTTAATGGTCCTCCTGAATGGTCATTCTTAATTCTATTGGTGAAGATAACACTATAATATGTAATATGAATAATTTTAAAAACATTTTCATGCCTTCCGCAAATAATAATTCGGCCGACGTAATCTGCATCTATACCAATTGCTATTCTTTTGCAAACTGTATTAAAATTGGTCTGAAATAAAGACGAATTTAATCTGTATTTATACCAAAGGAATTCAAAATGCATATGTTATGAAAATTGGAGTTCGAAAATCGTTTCCTATTGATATGAAATTTTCCCGAATTTCAGAACCAGAATGTGCATTAATTAAGAGTGGAGATTTTTCCGCCTTATTCCAAATCATGCCAATTTTGGAAAATTAGATTATTGGCTCCATTTCTTCAAATTCCAGTACACATACTGTCGATAGAACTGCTTTTTAATGTCATTAAATTTTTTTGCAAACATTCCATTAAGGGTTTCAAAATGTGCACCTCGAACGAAAAAAAACTTTCGAATTAGATTTTTCAATCAAACTTCTTCGTGTTCAATCTAGCACTGATTTATCTGAAATGTATATTTTATTTTTTTATTTGAAATGAAAAAGGGCATACAAACCTCCCCCATTTTACAAGGTTTCCAAGAAAGATTTTTTTTTCAAGTTTGCCTCAAATCTGTTAATATTAAAATCAAGGAGACCCGGAATATCCCATAGGATAAACACAGAGAAATTTTGTTTTTAGGAAAAATGAAATTGAGGTTTCCGGGTTCAAACTTAGCTTGCGGGAGATTATTAAAATCTGTTATTAAATTTCAATCGAATAATTTACGCTTAACAACTTTAAATCCTGACACCCCCCCCCCCCCATAATTATAAAGTATTTAGGGAATTGAAGGAATTCATGGAATTCGAGAAATTCACGGAATTCAAGAAATTCACGGAATTCAAGAATTTCATGGAATTCAAGGAATTTAAGGAATTCATGTGATTAAAGTAATTCATGGAATTCACGGAATTCAAAAAATTAAAGGAATTTATGGAATTCAAGGAATCCATGAGATTCATGAAATTCAAAGACTTGAAAGGATTTATGAAATTCAAGGAATTCATGCAATTCAAGAAATTCAAGGAATTTATGGACTTCAAGAAATTCATGGAATTCAACGTATTCATGAAATTCGAGTAATTCACGAACTTCAAAGAATTAAAAAAATTCAAAGAATTTACGGAATTCATAGAACTGATGGAATTCATGAAATGTATTGTATTCGTAGAATTCACGGAATTAACGAAATTCACCCATTCCAACACTCCGTGGGGGCAGAAAGGCACCCTTGTGACTGGAACACGATACATACGTATGGTCCAAATATCGATTTTGGAATTTTTATTAATAGCCTCCAGAATATAATTGTATAAAATTTGACGTCAGCTCAGTTTTATTGTATAAGTACGCAAACTTTACGTAATTTTTCTATACAGTTCCGAAATTTAGCTTAGAAACAGAAACGCATTAATTGCAAAGCCATAAGATTACCTCATAAACAAATATTATAATCAGATAACACCGAAGTGTGTAACAAGAATTTTATTTTAAATGATTTCACTAATAGCAGGTAAATATTTTTAAAAAGAGATATACATTCAAAATTTAAATAAATAGCCCATGAAATTTAGAACATACTATTTTTCATCTTTATTTGATAATAGCGTCACGCATTAGCCGTCACATTAAGCCTCTTCGTATACATAATTTCAGGATTGAAAGATTTAAAAAAAGCATTGAAAAAATTAATTTTCAAAAATTTGATGCGGCAAAGTTTTAGAGATTTTTCGTCAATGAAATAATCTTATATATAACTGATAGATTCTTATCATTCCATTGATAAGAATGAAGCTATACAAATCTAAAGTTCAGTCAAAGATAAAAATTTCGTAACGAATTTTGTCTGCGATATCTTGTTGAAGATATTCACGGCGTCTAGGGCAAAACAAATTAACAATTTTGTTATAAAACACTTTTGTTCATAATATTCCCATTTGTGAGGCCATTATAGGGTAGTTTTAATGTCTGTGAGCTTAACAATTTTTTTTTGTCTTTGAATGATTTTAGGAACCTTCTGGAAAGATGTCTGCCATACTTGTGAATGGTTTCAATATCGCTGTGATTTTTTAAAACTATCCTCGGTTAATAACCGTATACACACGATGATAAAACAACAGAATATTTATTAGATACAGTGTTAAACAAATCCTTCTTGAGCGAATTCAGAATTTTTCCCTAATTGGAAAAAGTGGGGATCGTCTATACTCTGGTGTTTCGCTTAACGGTCAAGCCTAATTCTTTTGTAAAATTTAATAAAATAATATGTACTATATATAATTCTAAAAAATTTTGGCTAGGCTTTTAGTGCATGGTGCCCTTCAAATCATAAGGTGTCAGTATTGGTACAGATCTTTTCGAAAATCCTAAATGATTCCGCATCATCACAAATTTTTACGTGTTGGTTCTGATACAGGAATTGTCATGATTTGAAATAATTGGAAAACATGAAGCTTCAATGCCTAGCTACGAATCACGAATTATGGAATGATTCCAGAATTCGTAAAAATTTTCGGAAATCCGCATTTATCCGAATGGCACATATGCTTGACTGCGCAAAATTTTCTCTGCTCTGCGGAAATTCCGCTGCATGTGTTGTAATATTGCAGCTTGCCACCCATAAGGCACACTTTACGTTAATTTTTTATGTGAAGGTAACTCATCAATATCATGAATTATACAGCCTAAAACACCTCTGAGGCTACACGAAGCGGACATTACGTAGGTTACGATAGGTTATAAATTCTCGAGCGAGGTAGTGCTCACTCTCTTCAGTCTTTTTACCGTTTCATTACCGCTATAGTCACTGATGTGTGGAACGCAGTACTATTTAAAGTGAAGATTTTGCCAAAATTTATTTCCTCACCGCCTTTCCAAAACTCTAGGACAGGTCATCCATTAGACTGGGGAGATACTCCCAGAGAAAGGGATCTTTTGCTTGTTTAGCGAATCAGCCGGTATGAATTCTTGATTTCTAGTTTTGTGAAACTTCACAGTCTCATTTGCGAAGCAAGAAATTTTGTCATTTTGTTAGTGATACTGAAAATCCTAAACCTTTTCAGTTGGCCCTGAAAACCAATACCTTCTCATTAGGATGATAATGTAAAAAGGTAATAAGCATCAATAGATCAATAGATAGTTTTTGAGAATGTGAAAATTCTCTTATGAGGGTAAACATTTAAAGTTATCGTTTATTCTGTAAAGTATTTCCAGTAAGGAAATACACTTTTTTCTGGCCTTAATTATACCATTTCCCGTCTTATTTGCACATTTTCAAAAGTGACACTTTTACCAACGTTAATCTAATGGGAAATTTTTGGGTCTGCAAGGCACATCTCTTTCTTTATTAACCGATTTTGCTGAAATTTGCAGTGTGTCATTTCTTCGGGTCGATTAACTATTCAAGATGACAGTATTATCACACATTTTTTTAACAACAGAACTTATTGTCAGTGATAACAAGTAATAAAATGATTCATTAAGAATTTTTTTGTCAATAAAGTATCAAATTATTATAGTTAATTGACAGTGATTTCTGCCTTAATTTGAGAACTACCATGGAAACAATAGACAAACTCCCAATGTCAGTCATGAGCTTGCGTCATAACATAAATTGCTTACCAGAATTAAAATTAGAACATTAAGAACAAAAATTACCATAATCAACATTAAAATTGTAATACGATAAAAGAATGTTGTGTCGATAATAAATCATGAATGTTTAAAAAAAGGTTTTTTATTTAAAATAGTGAATTTGCAAGCATGAGACTCTACCGCTTTTCCAGTTCGAAAAACTGACAATAATTTCTATTTTTGGCCAGCACCATAAATTGCATTAGCATACAAGATTTTAACGGAACGAGAATAGACTTAGTTATGAACGTGATTTTGAACGATTTTTAATTTTCTGGATCTTTTCGCGTTTCTTTGAGGAATAATATGTAGTTTTTTGGGTCCAACTTGTACAAAGTGCTGTGCTAGTAAATAGTAGTTTATATGGAGAAAACCTTGTCATTTGCCTTTCAACCTCCTCTTATAGTGATTAAAAAATGTTGTTCAGTACATTTTAATATGGTTTTACAGCAACCTCGTCGATCATAAGCAATTATTTTTCAAATAAATATTTGACTTTCAAGAATAAAAGTGATAGAAAATTAAATTTTTTGAAAAAGGGCCTTTTTTTGTTTTCTCTGTTTTATTTCAGAAGATGCAGCACTTTAGCCAGTTTATCTTAAAACTTGCAATTGCTCCAAGATAAGAGATGTCACAATATCACTTGCCACTATAAGGCTTGTAACAATGTGACTTACTGCAACGTAATTTGCTGTATTTTAGCCAGTTTGTCTTGAACTTTCTAACTCATCGAAAATGAGAAATGATAATTTTTCGAGCTGGAGAATAGAAGGGAAAAGTTCTGTCAAACCCTACCCCTTTCCCAGCTAAAAAAATTAATAATAATTGGATATATTCGGAAATTTGAAAACTATTTTTCTCAAATTCACCTTGAAAATATTATTTGCGAATATTGTTGAGGCTACATTCGTATCGGCTCCTCAAAAAACGTGAGTGTATGTGGTTTTAACAAAACAAGAATAAAATTAGTCATAAGCGTGATTTTTACAGATTTTTTTCATGTTTTGGATCTTTTGGGGTTTTTTGTGGAAGATTATGATATTTTTTGGATCTCCTCCGAATATTTCCCTATTGGACTAGATAGAAGATTATTCAACAGGTTTGAAACCATTCATTCCCAAATTCAGCAAAGTCATGAAAGTAAATATTTACCAAATATATGAAGTCTTTCAAAAATGTAATGAGTAGAACTACACCAGATTCCGATCAAAATGTTAATTAATTTGAGGTCAGCACATATTTATTGTATAAGTATGCAAACTTTGCGTGATTCTTCTCTGGAATTACAACATCTACCTTGAGAAAAAAGGCTATTCACGGACGGAAAAGATAAGCGCCTGAATCTAATGTGATAACAATTAAGATACCGTAAACATACGCTCATAGAACGCCAGAGTATTCATGGGATGCAGTGGTCAACAAATCGTTCATTGAAGCTTTAATCAGTTTTTCCAATTAGTAAAATGGGCATGGTTTATACGCTGGTCTTTATGTTCATCGTCATCCTGCATTTCATTGGTGAATATTATACTAAAATATTACCAAATATAATTTTAGAAACATTCAGAAGCTTTTCGAAAATAACAATTTCTCCGATTTAATCCGAATCTATCCCAATTGCCATTATTCTCCAAACTCTATTTAAGTTAAATTTTCAACATTAGTCTAAATCATGCTTATATAAATAGTTAAATGAAGGGTATTCCACAAGGCGCTAACCCACAAGCTTCCCAAAATAATATTATCCACTTTTGGAAATTATTAATTGGATTTTTCAACACCGTCCAATGTTTCAAACAATGCCAGTCCATGTCAGGTTCATGGCTACATCGACAAAAATTTATTCTTGTTTCGGACATTATTATAAACATGACTAACTCGAATTTATTCGGCTCACTTTCTGTAAGAATTTTTGCCGGCTATTGGAACTTCGAAGAAACACTTTTCAAGCGGATGACCTGATTCAATTACTTGTGGGAGAAAATTTCTTTGTTCCGATGCCCACCCAAGAACTAATTATATTTTTAACAGCCGATGGAAACATGGAAAGCTACAAGATTAGCCCTACCAAACTTCTCATATACTAAAGTAATGAGATGCGCTCCCCGGCCATACGTATTGAAACGGCTTTGACAAAATCCCCGTAAGTTAGATGGACATACATATGTATGAAGGCAAAGTCATAAGTCGATTATATATTTAGAAGTAAGGTCCAAATATCGATTTAGAAATTTTTTTGAATAGCCTTCAGTACGCAAACTTTGCGTGATTTTTCTATATAGTTTCGAAATTTATCTTAGAAACAGAAACGCGTTTACTGCAAAGTCATGAAACAACATTAAAACAAATATTATAATCAGATAACACCAAAGTTTGTCACCAGACCTTGATTCTCAATAACTTCACTAATAGCAGCTAAATATTTTTGAAAAGAGATATACATTTGAAATTTAGATAAATAACCCATTTTAGATAACATTATTTTATATCATTATTACATAATAGCCCCACGTATTCAAAAGTAGCCAACGGTCATATACATTAGCTTGAGCGTTTTCTTATACATAATGTCTTTCTAAAAATCTTCGGATAGATGTCCACAATACTTGTAAACGGTTTCAAAAATCAAGATTAGGTGTGACATTTTCATCAAAGCGTTATGCACAAAAATTGATGTGATTTTTTCAAAGTAGCCTCGGTTGATAATCGCATATACACGCTAATAAAAAACAGCATATTCATTTCATAATGTGTCAAACAAATTCTTCTTAAACGCATTCATCAGTTTTCCTCTAATTGGAAACGTGGGATTTGCTTCTCCTCTGGTATTTCTCTTAAAGGTCATCCTTAATTCTTCTGGAAAATTTAATACTATAATATGTACTATATATCATATCTGAAACATTTGTAAGCTTCCAATAAATAAAAATGTGTCCAATGTAATCTGGATCTATCCCAGCTACTATTCTTTTTCAAACTCCATTCAAGATAGTCTGAAATAAGCAAGAATTTAATATGAATTTTTTCCAGGGGAATCCATAATGGTGGTGTTATAGGGAATGGAATTGGAAAAGCATCGGTACAAAATTTTGAAGTTGGCTCGGTTACAGGATACGTCATGTTTTGAAATAATTGGAAAACCCTAAGCCCCAAGGTTTAAGTTTTTCATCTAAGAAGTAGGCAGATGGATAATGGGGAAACAATCAAAATTACATAACTACTAATTCCGATCTATGAATTACGAATTAAGTAATGATTCAAAATTCTTACATATGTTATGAAATCTGCATTTTAGTCAAATGGCACATATGCTCATCGAAAAACAGAATCCTTTTTGATGCAGCTCATTTGTTCTGTTCTCGTAATAAGATTTTTTTTCTGAAAACGAAAATACTTCAAGGGTTAAAATATTAGATGAACAAAGCTGTATTCTCATTCTCCGTTGTCTCATTTTTGTTGCAACTCAAAACAACACCAAATCAGCGTACAAGGGAAACTTTACGATAATATTCTGGTTAAATTCATCTCATCAATATTATGAATTGTATAGACTCAGGCACCTCTGAGGCTGCATAATGCGGACATTACGTCGGTTACAAGAGGTTATAAATTCTCAAGCGAGACAGTGCTGACTCTGTAGTCTATAGTCTTCTTACCGTTTCATTACCGACGTAGTCACTGAGGTGTCAAAGGCTATTGAAATGATGAGTTTGCCAAAACCTTTCCCAATTGATGATCCCTGAATATTGCGGGTTCAGCTTTCAATAAGTTGCCCAGTGCAATCTTCACTTAATTTCCTCACGCAACTCGCTCTTTTCTGACATGGATATCATTTTTATACCTACACACATTAAGATAAATAAATACTTTGTTTATTCTTTCAGATTTAAGGTCACAAGCCAAGTGTTCACCTAAGGATGAGCCTATTCCTGGTGATCCTCGTTACGAATCTTCTTCATCAGGCAGGCATCTTTCTCCTGAGAGACCTCTTCCTCTGACCATAATTCATTCGCCGGTCAAGTCTTCTTTCCGTACTGAGCCTCCTCTTCGTGCCAGGTCTAGGTCTCCTCTTACCATGCCTAGGGGTCCCCTTTCCAAGTTCATCACTCCACCGATCAAGATTTCTTCTTCAATCGATCATCAATATGAACTTGATCAACCTGCATTTATTCGGCTCACTTTCTATAAAAATCCGCAACGGGTATTTGAACTTCGAAGATACACTTTTTCTATAAACCAGCAAATTCTATTTCGGCAGGCCCAAGATTTCTTTATACCCGTACCAAAACATGAACTGATTGTATTATCCACAGCTGATGGCGACATCTTCGCGATATTGGAGACAAGTAATTTTCTTGCTGGTATCTATTCATGTAAAGGTAGAAATACCTCTCATGGTTCCGCACGGGCAAAAATGAACATGAGAAGTGGCCAGATTAGGCCATTGACAAAAGATGAAGTGGAGGCACTCCTGTAGGCTGCTCTAGGAAAATTATACTTCATTATAAAGTAGAGCTTGTAAACGACAATCCTCCACACCACTAAATCAATTACAAAAAATGTAAGACTAACAAGAGAACCTAAACCTTTCGGAACTTTTGTTTAGAATTCAACTTTTCTATGTTATAGACCAATACGATACTTGTCATATGCTAAAGTAATAAGATGATTTAGCCATTCAAGCGAAAAACGGGATGCGAGATTCTTTTAAGTTCTGGTTAGATCTATTTAATAGATACCCATATGGTTTTTGTTTTATAACAGTATGCAAATCTGGTCAAGCTGGGCAGGGGAGGTGGTACAAAGACAATGTATTGATAATTGCAAATTGAATACAATTTTAAATATTCATCGGAAATATTTATATCTGCAAAGTTTTTAATTCTATTGGATATGTACAAGTGTGATCCAATGTTGCCCAGTTCATTTTTGATAGGGTTCAACACCCGCTTCATTGATCATGAGAAATTATTTTCCAAATAAATATTTGACGTTCAAAAATGAAAGTGAAAAAATTGGATTTTTTGAAAAAAGGCGTGTTTTTCTTGTCGTTGTTTTATCTCAAAAGAAAGCCTAGGTTCTTCCCTTTAAGAGATTTCCCTTGGTTCTTTTCAGCCAGTTGGTCTTAGGCTCTCAAGTTGTTCGAAAATAAGAGATGCAGCAGTTTGGCCAGGTTGTTTTGAATTTTACCTTTTTCCCGAATGAGAGATGCCGCAATCTGAAAAGGAATTTTTTCTAGCTGAAAAATAGAAGGGAAAATTGCTGTCATACCACACCCCATTTTCAGCTCAAAAAGTCACTAATGATTGATATTTCTGGAAATTTGACGACTATTTTTTCCGAATTTACCTTAAAAATGTCATTAGCGAATATTCTTGAGGTTATATTCGCAATCAGCTCCTTAAAATACGTTAGTGTACGTGTTTTTAACAAAACGAAAATAGAAAAGACGTCAAAGTTTATATTTACCAACAATTTCATCACGTCTTTCAAGGATTTAGTGAGTAGAACTAAACCAAATGCAATTCAAAATTTTATTAAATTTGACGTCAGCACAGATTTATTGTATAAGTATGCAAACTTTGCGTGATGCTTCTCTGAAGTTACAACATCCACCTTGAGATAAAAAACGCGTTTATTTCAACATCGTATGCTCAGCACATAAACAAATATTGTAATCAGATAAAAGGCAAACTTAGATCCAGAAAATGATTATTGATAACTACAATAATAATATGTGAGTGTTTCAAACTAAAAATGAAACTAATCACTCGTTTTTAACATTCAATATCAGATTTCACAGACCCCTCTGAATCTTTGAAATCCTACAAAAAATTGGTTCAAATATCATAAAATGCTGGAAAATCTATTTGAATTATATTAAAACACACAGATGTAGTTAAGTGCATTTTTGAACAATAGTAGTTGGATTTTAATCATATTTCTAACAGTGTACGTCCAAAAATTGAGTTTATAACCCACCAGATTTTGATACAAAATTGTTATCTTCATTACGCCTTATAAGGAATCTAAGGACCATGTTCCGTTTCACAAAGTTGTCAAGTGAAGAAAATAATTGCTATTTTTTAGGCTACTTCCGTTGAAATTTACATTTTAATTATCAAATATTTCTCAAACTATATTTAACCCCAATAGAAAATTTAAAATAACAGATGCGGCAAAGTTATAGATAATTTTTTGGTCAAGGAAATGAGCTTATATGTATTTGATGAAATCTTATTATTTCATCGATGAGAATAAAGCGATAAGAATCAAGAGTTCTTTGAAGATAACATTTTTCAATGTATATTACTTTTTGTGTGTTTCAAATTTTTCTCAAGGAAAATTATGTCTTCTCTTTTTAAAAATACCTGATGTAAATAAATATTCCAAACATTTATTTTCAAACAAAACTTTTTAAAAAATATAAAAAAATTTAACAGAATATGCAGTTTTACAGAAGAGGATATTAACATGTGAATGACGTAGATATTGGGTAATTAGCAAGCGACAAAATGTCCATTTCAATTTTCCGAGGACATTTTGGACTGCAAAAAGGGGCGGTTTTACAGGTTAAGGTAATCGAATTAATTCTCCTAAAATGATTTATGAAACATAAATATCAACATATCAGAGCGACAAGATAAGCGCCTGAAATTTATATGATAACAATCAAGATACCGTATGCATAAGCTCGTCAAATACCAGAACATTCATGGTATACAGTGTTAACCAAATTTTTCTATAACGCAATAATCAGTTTTCTTCTTATTAGAAAAATGAAGATGGTTTATAAGCTGTTCTTTATCTGTATGGTCATCCTGCATTTTATTGGTAAATATAATTCTATATTATGTACTTTATACAATTATAGAAACATTTCGAAGGTTTTTCTAACTAAAAATTTCTCGGATGTAATCCAAGTCTATCTCAATTGCCATTCTTTTCCAAACTCTAAGTTCGTCCGTAATGATACGAATTCAATTTGAATTTATTTATTTATCTATAGAAACAGAATTTTTCTAAATCTCAGAAACAGAAAGTACGTTGAGTTAAAATGGAAGCGGAATTTGTTCACCTAAGTCTTAATCATGCTCATATAAATAGTTAAATGAAGGTTACTCCAGAAGGTCCTAACCCACAAACTTTAAAAAATAAGATTATTCACTGTTCAAAATTAAGAATTGGATTTTTTATCACCGTCCAATGTTCGGAACAATGCCCCTGGAAGGAAAAAAAAACATTTCTTGACTCTTTGCGTCAGGTCTATATCTCCTCCGGTCAGCTCAGGTTCAGTTTTCATTTACCGATATTGATTTTTGTTTCGGACATTAACATAAACATGACCAACTTGAATTTATTTGGTTAAATTTCCGTAAGAATTTTCGCCGGCTATTTGTACCTCGAAGACGCACTTTTTCAGCGCTTCAATCTCTTTTTTTGTAACATTAATTCAATTTAAAATAAAAAATAATGACTAATAAGGGGAACCTACACCCTTCGGAATTTTGTTTAGATTCATAATCTTCCCGGTAATAGGTCCCTACCAAACTTGTCATATATGTACTAAAGTAATGAGATACGCTCCTCTGGAATTTTTGAGGAAATGGCTTCAAAAAAATACCCGCAAGTTACCCGGACCACGATACATACGTATGTATGCAAAGTTATGAGTCAATTGTAGAAGTATGGTTCAAATATTGATTTTGGAATTTTTTTGAATAGCCTTCAGAACAAAATTTTATAAACTTCAACAAGGTTTTATTGTGCAAGTACGCAAAACTTTTCGTGAATTTTCTCTACAGTTTCGAAATTTATTTCAGAAACAGAAACGCCTTTATTGCAAAGCGGTAAACTTAGATTATACACAGATATTATCAGATAACATCACATTGTATATTAAGAACTTGATTGTATACAAATTCACTAATAGCAGGTCAATGAATTACGAATTAAAAACTGATTCCGAAATTCGTATAAATTTTTTGAAATCTGCATTTTAGCCAAATGGCACATATGCTCACAGAAAAACAGCGGGATCCTTTTTGATGCAGCTCATTTGTTATGTTCTCATAATAAGATTTTTTTCCTCAAAACGAAAATACTTCAAGTGTCAAACTATGACATGAAAATAGCTGCATTCTTATTCTCCGTTGTTTAATTTGAGGTGTCGAAGGCATTGTATTTGTATTTGTATTTATTTATGAAAAGTCCCTAGGGCTAGACAGCCCTATAAGGAACAGGTGATACATATTAATACAATAGAATATGGTAGCGATCGATCGGACAATTAATAAAAAGTAAAAATAAAAGAAATAAAAATAAGCAATAGGTATTTAACAGAAATACTATGCATAAACGTAATTAATTATACATATATGAAAGAAAAAGGATACATGCACAAGTTTATATATATCACTATTACAGATGGGCTTAAGTATTACCAATGAGTGATTTCGAGGATAGAATTTGAGGTGTTTAATAAGTAAGCAAAAAGAAGTTTTCTAAAGTGATATTGTGATGGTGCATTTCTAATTGTAGAAGGTAGTTTATTCCAAAGACGGGCACCACGAATCATAAAAGACCTTTGCATTTTACACATGCGATGTGGTAGAATTTTTAGTACTTTTTTCCTTTCACGGAGTCTGGAATGTGTCGGTTGATCTTTGTCAATAAAATGGAAGAGATTAAACAGATAATGCGGGGTTTCACTAGTAAATAGACTATAAAGCAAGTTACCCATATGAAATTGTCTTCTCTTGGCGACGTTAAGAAGTCCTGCTCTTTCTCTGTATTGAGTAATATGTTCACTTTTAGGGATGTTATAAATGAACCGAATGCAGGCATTAAGCGCACGCTCAAGTCTGATATTCAGCTTGTCAGTAATATCATCATATACCACGCAGCCGTAGTCAAAGAAAGGAAGTATGAGGCTTTTAACTAGGAGGATACGAGTAGGAGTGGGAAGTGATTCTTTATTTCTGTTAAGCTGTTGGAGGACTCGAAATGTTTTCCTCGAAATATCTGAAGCTTGTTCATTCCAAGTGAGAGAACGATTAAGTATGAATCCTAAATCTTTTGCAGAGTCCACAAACGGAATGATACGCCCCTCAATCAATAGCGGAGGTAGGGTGGCAATTGTTTCGAGTGATGGAGAGGAAGAAGGGCCTATGATTATAGCCATAGTTTTAGCAAGGTTAAGAGTGAGGCCACTTGTCGAGGACCACTGCACAACCATATCGATATCCTCCTGTACCTTTCGGAGTAAGCTTTTAAGAGTAGCAATAGGTCCGGAGAGGTAAAGTTTAAAATCATCAGCATATTTATGATAGTTGCAGTAACGAAGCTCTCTACCAAGTTCAGAGGTATAGATATTAAAAAGGGTGGGCGCAAGAGAGGACCCCTGAGGAACACCACTCCCAACCTCGACGCAATTAGACTGCTCGCCATTGCTAAGCTGTACTCTTTCAGACCGGTTACTAAGATAGGATTCAAACCATTTAACCACCATATTGGAGAGGTGCAACGATTTAAGCCTCGCCAGTAGTAGTTTATGGTTAACTGTATCAAATGCTTTAGAAAAGTCGAAAAGAACAACAACCGTAATCTCCCTTCTATCTATTGCAAGTTTAATGTCAGAAGTTACTTTGAGTGAAGCTGTAAGTGTACTATGCTTTCCACGAAACCCGGATTGCATTGGATCCATTAAGTTGTTAATTTCAAGGTGTGCCGTAAGCTGCTGATGGACGATACGCTCGAAAGGTTTAGACAAGGCACTAAGGATGGATATAGGGCGGAAGTCTTTAGGAGATGTAGGGTTAGATATTTTAGGAATTGGGCGAATAATCGCCTCTTTCCAGATGTCGGGAAATATACCCACCTGGAGAGATGCATTATAGATGTGCAAGAGAATAGGGCCAACGACTGGCAATGCAAGGCGTATCATTTTCATTGAAATACCATCAGAACCCTGAGAATTCGATTTTACCTCGAAAAGTTTTTTTACTAGGGTTTCTTGCGATATATCAGAAAAGAATAACTTGGTTTCATCAAATGTAAGGGTAACTGAGGACGTAGAAGGTGTGACATTTACAGGGGGTGTGGGCTTTGTAGTAAAGGCTGTTAGAAGGTCTGCAGGAGAGAAATTGTTATCAGGTGACAAGTGCTTAGGGGGAATAAGTCCAAGCCGTTTTAAGAGAAACCAGATGTTTTCATTTTTATTCCTGTTTTTGATAGAGTTGTAATTATATTGATTTTATGAATCCCTAATTTTGGTTTGTACTAAGTTTCTCAATTTACGAAATTCAGCTTCAATGATACTATTTTTAGTTCTTTTGGCCAATCTACGTTTTTTCTCCCTTTCTTTCATCATATCTTTGATAACAGGAGTGATCCAGGGAGTGAATTTCTTTTTAGCTTGCAGGGTATGGAGAGGCGCAAATTTATCAAAGGCTGAGGTTAAAAATGTGCTTAAGCGAATCACCTTCCTATTGATATCCCTTTCAGTAAAAATGCATTTCCAGTCATAGGTGGATAGATGTTCAAGAAATTCAGCTTCATTTATAATTTTGAGATTGCGTATAGACAGAGGGGTTATACTAGAAGAGAGGTTAAAGGAGAACAGATATTAGATGCTGATGAGGTCATGGTTTGAGAGGAATGAGATTGAGTGTTGAGTGGAAGAAAGCACTTTGTCTAAATCGTCGACAATCATTATATCAATCCATGTACTGGAATGATCAGTGTGGTGGGTAGCATTATGTGGAACTATCGATAATCCGGCGGAGAACACAACTGATTTTAAATAGTTAGTTAAACTGTTGGTGGCATTAAGATTTGTGTTTAGGTCACCAGTAAGTACAATGTTATTATAATTAGGTATTAGATCAAAAATGTCAGTCTCAAATTCCCTACAGTAAGAAGCATTAGGAGGTTTGTAGATCACACCAACCAACACACTGTCATGAGGCGACGATACCTTGATAAAAAGGTATTCTGCAGTAGGGTAATTGGCGAAAGGACTCACTCCTACCTGCACACCCTTCAAACTGTCCTGAATGTAAAGACAGACCCCACCCCCTCTTCTCTCATCTCTATCCCTACGGAAAAGTGTGTAATGGTCAAGTGCTACGAAGCTCGAGGGTATGTTAGGCGTAAGCCAAGTCTCAGATACGGCTATGATATGAAAGGAACAGGACTTAAAGTGATGTGTGAATTCATGGTAGTGGGCAGGTAAGGACTGAGCATTAACGTGACAAATATTTAAGGTTTCCATTCAAAAAGTGATAGGTAAAGTTCCAATATAGTTAGACGTAAAAGTGTCTGAGATACGTTAAAAGATCGAGAAAACCTTTCCATAACGTTAAAGTGAAAGAGACTAAGAACCAACAGAATCCAGTTATCATGATTACATTTGATAAAAGTGAAAAACGCACATAACAAAGTAAAAATTATTAATTTCGTAAGCGGTACTATACTTAATATATAGAAATAGTGCATAAGAAGGATAAATTTGCAATGACGGTGCGAAACTGGATAAGCGCAGTGAACACGTAGATAGCCAGAGAAAAGAAAAAAGTTGCGTACTAAGAGGAAAAAAAAAACATAATCGAGTAACCTTATTTTGAAAATTTAGATAGGTACAATGTGAGAAATTCAGAAGTATCGAAGTAATCGGAGTTAATAGAAGGTAAAGAGCAATAATCAAAAACATATATTTACCAGTATATAAGTAGCATTTCAAATAGGGTAGAGCTAAGGTTGGAGAGGGGAAAATCAAATACATAATGGAATCAGACAGTGGTTGCTATTGCAGTCCTTCAAGAGATTGTATATTCGACAAGTAAATTCTAGGCGAACCGTCCTTCTTTCGACAGAAAATTTTTCCGCCGGAAATCCAAAGGTATTTGATCTTTCCCTCTCTGCGAAGACCTAGAGCAATGGCATAAATTTCCCTGTTGAGTGAAGTGAGCGCCTCACGAAGGTAGATAAAGGGTTCCTCGTTGTCTGCCCATCCAATGTTTGAGGTTGAAAAGTCTCTCTTAATCTTACGCCTCTCGATCAGCTTATCCCGTATTGCTTGTCTGCAGAACTTGGCTACTATGATCGGGGGAGGGGGGGAAGAATTAGTTGGAGGAGGCGCCTTAATTATCCTGTAGAGCTTGACAACGTCATCCTTTTGAAGAGTAACGTCGAGAGCTCTGGCGATAGAGTCCAAGGTGGCAGCAAGGTCCTCATTGGGCTTCATGGGGAGACCATGAATTTCCAAGGTAGCATGCAGCGCCGCTTGTTCATTGACATTTAGCGCATGCTCCAATGTAACCACTTTGGCTTTCAATTCTTTAGCCTCCTTCTTGACGTCATCAATTTCCGCCACTTGTAATACAGAACCAGCTTCAAGTGTGTTAATACGCTCGCTATTCACACTGACTTCCAACTTGATTTGTGTAAGGGTGGAATTTAATTTGTCATTAAATTCTTGCTGTCGAGTTTCAAATTCTGTAATTCTCGTCAAAATTTCGCGTGACTGCGCAAGTGCTTCATTTTGTCCGTCGGAGACCACTTTACGCAAGAATTCAGCAAGACCAGGGGGTAGGGTTGCCGCAATTTCAGAGGTAGAGACAAAGGTAGAAGTGGGAGGAACAACTCCTGTATTACCGACATCCTGGCAGTGGGTGTTGTAGACATTCGCACTTTCGTCAGAGTTGGGCATAATGGTAGCAGGGACTGCCGTAGAGGTGGCACAAGTGGGCAACGATGCACATGCCTTGCAAATATAGTCAACTTGGCCTTTTTTAAGTTTCTCAAATGATTTTTTGGTGATTCCAAAATTAGCACAGTTCAGGTGAATTAAAATGCCACACTTCACACAGGCAAGAACTTCAGATCCACCTCTGGTTATCACTATCTGACACTCCGAACACACAGCCATAGTTCAGCAGGAAAGGCGACCGTACACGTTACGTATATACAAAAGTACAAAACAAGCAACAACCAAGTGAGATGTAACAAAACTTCAATGCACTATAAAGCAAGCCAAAGACACTCTCCCGAAATGTACATTTCAAAATAATAAAAAACTGTATAACTCATATAATAACTAAAAGTTCAAGAGAAGCGCGACAGAGCGACCGAAAGCGACCATTCCTTGCAATGGTAATGGTAATCTTGGTAATGGAAGGCACCACTATTAGAAGTAAAGATTTTGCCAAATACTTATTTTTTCATCGCGTTTCTGAGACTCCTGGCCAGGTCATCAGCTCAATTCAATCTCTCGCCCTAAAATGAATTTCGTATTTTTTTTTCGGAAAGAAATTTTAATGTGTTTGAGTTTATGTTTGCCACGTGGCCACGAGGTTTTCCAAGAGTGAATCTTTCGCATTTGACCAAACAAATCTTTTGTGATATTATTCTGTGAATTTCTCTGTCACATGATGTTTGTTGCAAATATTTGGTCGTTTGCCCCATCCTCCAATATTTGTCTACTTGAACCCAATTCTTAAGAAAAAGTTATCACATAAAATTAGGTTACGTTTAATTTGTAAATTTCGCGAATTCATGAAATGTCAAAACATTAATGCGTTTATTTTTAAAATCCATTCTCTTTGTATTAAGAGGATTTAAATTGTAACCTTTTCCCCCTAGATTGTCTTTAATTTTTCATTGAAATTTAAAATAACATTAAGATGGTAATCTAAAATTGTAATTATGGTACATCTCAATTTTTTTAGTTTTCATAGATTTATGTTACACCGATCGTAAGAAATTATTTGAATAAATGGAAACTTAGTTAATTGCCAATCGATTCGCTGGGTTATCATTCACAAGTATGAAACCCCCATCAATATGAAACGACACCTTCTACTTAATTTTCCCACAATGGATGCGAGCTAGTTTGAGTTCAAATTTTGGTACATCGTAACCTCATTGATACCGTTTGTCATGTCGAGTTCAGAATTTGGAAGTTAGAATTCAAGTGTCAAGATACCTTCTGAGATTTCACTCACTTGTCGTGATTTTTTTGTTTTTACCCGAAAAAGGGTCTGGCGCCCAACATATTAAGAGTTCATTAAGTTAATTTGAGGTTAAGATACCAAAGGTAGATAATTCCTCTTTCTCAAAAAGGATTAATATTACAATGTGTATAAAAGTACGTTACAATCTGCTAAGAAAAATTCGAAATAAAAAATTTCCTAAACCTTTCCGGATTAATGATCCCTGAATATTGCGGGTTCAGCTTTTAATAAGTTTTCTAGAGCAATCTTCACTGATTTTCCTCAAGAATGCCACTCAGTTTTCTTACATTGACTTCATGGTATACCTACATCCTATAAAAGAAATCAATCCTTTGTTTATTTTTGCAGGTCTAAGTTCACAAACCGAGCGCTCACCTAGGGGTGAGCTAATTCCTGATGATCCTCGTTTCGAATCTTCATCAGGCAGGCATTTTTCTCCTGAGAGCCCTCTTCCTCTAACCATAATTCATTCACCAGTTCAGTCTTCTTTTCCTACTGAGCCTCCTCTTCGTGCCAGGTCTAGGTCTCCACGTACCATGACCAGGGGTCCTCTTTCCAGGTTCATCGCTCCACCTACCAAGATTGATTCTTCATCCGGACATCAATATGAACTTGATCAACCTTCATTTATTCGGCTCACTTCCTATAAAAATCCGCGACGGGTATTTGAACTTCGAAGATACAATTTTCCTATAAATCAGCAAATTCTATTTCTTCAGACTCCAGATTTCTTTATACCCGTACCAAAGCATGAACTGATTGTATTATCAACAGCCAATGGTGACATATTTGCAATATTAGAGACAAGTAAAGTTCTTGCTGGAATTTATTCAGCTAAAGGTAAAGGTACCTATCGTGGTAACGTACGGGCAAAAATGAACATGAGAAGCGGCAAGATTACGCGATTGACTAAAGATGAAATTAGAGAGATTCCTGTAGGCCGCAATAAGTCAATCACACCTAATTATAGAGTAGAGCGTGTAATACACAATCCTCCATACCATTGAATTAATAACAACAAATGTAAGACTAACAAGAGAGACCTAACCCTTTTGGAATTTTTGTTTAGATTTAATTTTTCCCATTAACAGACCAATACCATACTCTTCATATGCCGGAGTAATACGATGATTCAGCCATTATCGACGAAAAAGGCTATGCACATATCCATGCATGCGATGCGAGAGTTTTTTAACTTCCGGCTAGATCTATTTCTGTATGTATTTTCTTTTAGAAATTTAAAACCTGTAAAAATTGTGATGCAAATTAAATGTGTCAAAAACATCATTTTTGAGGTGTTCAATCGCTCGAGTGCTAGACACATTTGTCGAGTGCATAGCATAATCCAAAAATTCAAAAATGTATAAAGTTCAGAATGGATTCATAATCCCACTATTAATTATATTTGAAAACTGTTTTTATAAGTTTAAAAATGCAAGTTGCTGAATAACTGTCATTAACATAACCTGCCTAACCTAATATTTATACATATCGACGAATGGGGTATGAACGAACAAATCCTTATCACCATTACTCGAGGAGGGTCATCGAAATATGGAGCGTTGACAAAAATTATTCCCAATCAACAGATGTTTTATTTTTCAAAATACTAAATGCAATTTTTGCAAATAATATAAACACTCGGAGAAATTTCCTGTTGGGGCAAAAGGATTTCTCTTCACGTAAATGGAATTTCCTCTTAAATTTAAGGTTGAGATGATTTTTATTTGTCTTGCAAGGCGAAAACACTGCATAAAAGTGTTTTTTTTTTTTGCTATTCGACTATTTATTTGCTATTTTACGAAAATACTTTAAGTGTTTGAATACCGTCAAAAGGGGTGATTTCGGACATGTGGGGTAAACTCGGACATTACTAAATTGATAGTTTAAATTATCTAAGGTGGTTTTAATCAGTATACGGGACCAGCATGTCCGAAATCACCCCTTTTGACTGTAATTTTTGAATTTTTGACCTTATGATGGGGTAAAAACCAGGCGTTGCTTAATATTTTAAGGCACACGCTCTTATCAGATCACTTGATTGCCTCATAACAATGCGTCCGTGACTGATAATATATACCGGGACAGCCCCGTGCATACTATTGAAAAAATTTTTTTTTTTAAATCCAACTCTAACCAAAAATGCCTTCGACATATTGGACTGTAACGATCTTAAGCCTGATACATTAATTTTCACGTGAATATATGATAATAATTCCGTAATCGTTTAAATAATTATGAAATAAAAAAATTTAATTGAAAATCTAAAAATGATAGAAAAATGTGTTTTTTTTTCTATTTTATCATTCATTTCGCATTTTTACTAATATTGATCTATTTTACAACCCATTTTCATTACTTATCTAATTGTGGAGTTGAAACATGATGGGAATTTTTTGAAAATTTGTATTTATTTTTTACTGATTTAGAAAATTGGACAATATATTTATATTAGTAAAAATTTTCAATTATAAACCTTGAAAATCCATTTATCCTGAAAGAATGTTCAAGATTACCTAATTTTAAATGAAAAAGTTTGAAACTGAAAAAGTGTCTACTACCTAACGTTGGAGATGAAACAAATCCGAACTTCATTTAAAAATGAAAAAATTTCTGATTACCAATAATCGTGATATTATAATTTTCTGTACTCAAACCTTTTTTAATGTTAATTTCATCATTTTAAGTAAATTTCAATCATGTAAAAATAAAAAAATTTCAACTTTTTAATCATATTTTTCTGCATTCAACCATTTCAGTTTAAACAGTACAATAAAAACTTATAAAAGAAAAAAAATGCAGTGTTCAACATGAAAATTCATCATTCTGAAATTGTAAACATTCAAAATTAAAGAAATTATTCAATTACTAAAATATCAATACCAGATACTTATGTTTTTATTTATATTGCTTTTCAACAACATAATTTTGTTACTTTTTAATTTAAAATACTTTAATTTTTTTAAGTTAATTTAAAATTATTGTTCATTCTTGAAATCATCCCGTGAAATATTTTTCAATTTTAAACAGATCATTTTTTAAAATCCTTAACTAAAAGTCTCTTTCAATTGAGTTGCCTTTCAATTCGAAATTGTTTATTTTTTAAGCTGAATTTGAAACGTTAAATATTTTTCAATATTTTCAAATAGAACATAATTCAATTTGCAACGCCTAGTTTAAGACTTTTTCATTTTTCAAGCATGAATATGAGAAAATTGTTTCCTTAAATTTTCATTGTTTTAAATTTATTTTGGTAGCATTTCATTCAAAATTGTTTAGTTATAAATCCTTTAAATTAAAAATTGTGCAACCGTCAAGTCTCTTAATTTGATATCATACCATTTCAACGAATTCAGAAACCCAGACAATTTTCTACTTTTAAAATTGAAACCAAACAATTTAGAATATTCAAACCTAAAATTATTAAATATAAAACTGACTATCAGGGCTTTCATTAGCAAATTTTTCAATTGAGACAGATTTGATGGTAAAATTATTTTCACATTTTTATTATTTAGAACTATTATCGATTCGGGAAAATTTCAATTAGAAATTGTGAAATCACTGAGGTTTTTAATTAAAAATTATTATTTTACAATATTAACAGTAAAATTTTCAATATTAATCAAAAATATTTTAGGGTGATGCCTGAAAAAAAATTTTTGATCATTCCCTTCTTACAAAGCATTTATCCAGGTTATAAATTGTTCAAAAATAGCATAGGCTTGAAACACACCTAATACTTATGTTTATAAATAAATAATAAAATGTTTTTTACCTGAACTAATTTAAAGGAAATTTTTTTTTTGTTAAAGAACCATTTTTTCAAGAAAATAGAAACTTATTTTTGACTCAATATTTTCCAAATATTATGATTCAGTTATTTTAAATAGCTGTTCTGTTTTAGAGGAAAGAAAAACACTGCAGTTATCAGACAAGCTAATGATAGTGACAAAAATGATATTTTGAAGCAATACAATTTTGATATCAGTAAACATTTCGCTCTTATCAAAATTAAACTGCGGCCTTATTCAAGGGCAAACAATTTTACGCACATATTGGATGAAGAAATTTTCTTAGGAATTATAAACAAAGCGATAAGTGGCAGGTCAGTTAATTAACAAAAAGTTCTCGTGCAATCTAACTACATAATTTCTGATGAATTTCATATCTCTCTAGTAATTTATATCTGAATTAAGTTAATTATTTATCAAAGAAAACTTTAATTTTTATAAATTTTATCATTAAGCATTAATTATTGTCTTTGTAATAAAGTCAGGGTGGCCACTCAAATTTAAAAAAAAATGCAGTCTGCTTCTCGGTTTTCCCGGAGAAAAATTACATTTTTGATTCACATTCGAAATATACTGCATTTTGAACAAAATAGTGGAATTTTTAACCAAGATTGATAAATTTTCAACAAAAGAGTTGAGTTTTCGAGATAAAAAATAAAATGTTTTAGAAAAAATTTGACCTTTGACCCCGAAAGATGAATTTCTAACAAACAAATTTATTTTCAACCAAGGAAGATGAATTATCAACCAGAAAAATTAATTTTCAACAAAGCAGTTACATTCAAAACCAAATACTTTAACCTCTAAGCAGAAGAGTCGAATTTTTAACGGAAAAGTTAATTTTTTTAACTAAATAGTTGCCTTTTCAATCTAAAAGCACGAATTTTCTATCCAAAAAGGAGAAAATTCAACAAAACCGTTGAATTTTCAAGCAAAAAATATGCCTTTTAAAGAAAAAAATTGAATATTTAACATAATAATTTAATTTTTTAACTAAATAGTAGAACTTCTAACCAGAAGAAATTTATTGTTGACCAAAATATGATAGATGAATTTTCAATAAAAAAAGATTACTTTTTTACGAAAAGATGAATTTTCAATAAAAAAGGACGGATTTTCTATCCAAAAAGAAGAATATCTAACAAAACAGTGAACTTTTTGGCAAAAAAAGATGTTCATCTCAATAGTTGAATTTTTAATGAAATAATTAAATTTTCGACAAAATAGTAGAATTTTTAAACGAAAAAACTGAATTGTGGACCAAAAATATGATGGTAAACTTTTTAATAAAAAAGGATTAACTTTTAACTGTGAAAGCTGAATTTTGAACAAAAAAATAAGACTTTTCTACGGAAATATGATTTTTCAATTCAAAACGATGAATTTTTCATCCAAAGAAAAAAACCTTTGAGAAACCGTTGAACAAAAAATTTGACTTTTTAAAAAAATGGTTAAATTTACAAAAAAAAAAAAAAAATTTCAACTGTATGGTAGAATTTTTGATCCAAAGAGATTAATTCTAAACAAAAAATATAATAATCTTCCTAAATGAAAAGAATGAACTTTAAACCAAAAAACTAAGTCGTTAAAAATGATTAATTTTCAAATCGTGCATCATGATTTAAAAATTTTAATCATTTTAATCTGAGGTGAAAAATGTCTGTAACACTGACATGATGGAAAAAGTCGATTTTCAATCAAAAAGAATTAACTTTCGTCCATAAGAGATGAATTTTTAACAAAATATTTGAATATTCAACAAAATAATAAAATTTTTAACTGTATAGTAGAAATTTTAACCAACAGAAATTAATTCCGAATCAAAAGTATATATTATTAAAATAATTTATTATTAATTATAAAACTGACTATCATAGCTTTCATTAGCAAATTTTTGAATTAAGAAAGATTTTATAGTAAAATTATTCTCACATTTTTATTATTGTTTGAAAATTGTTTTGAAAATTTATGATCAAAAAGTCTTTTCTGTTCATGCGTCAACTTTGAAGGCCTTTTCAATAAATATAATTAACTTTCAACCAAAGAAGATACAATTTTCAATCAAAAGGGATGACTATTTACAATAATAGTTGAATTTTCAACAATATAATTAAATTTTTAACCAAAGGGTGGAATTTTCAACCAAAAGTTATTAATTCTGAACTAAAAATATAATAATAGACTTTCCATGTAAAAACTGTTAACTTTTCGGTTAAAATTTTTTTTTTTTTAAATGGCTAGCATCTTTTGGTTTGGATTCGAGTCCCCTTGATGGCACAGTTCTGTAGAAGATACAATGTATCAGAGAAATTAAAGATTTAAAATTATAAATAAAGATCAATTAATACAATTATAAACATTTTTTTCACCTGATTAGTATGCATAAATTAGAATCCTAAAAATTATCTCTAAATTATAACTTTATTATGCTAATTATTAGTATTTAATTATATTTTAGGACACGAATGTAATTACTATCTTAAATATCTAAAAAGGAAGTTTTCGATCTCAAATATAGAAGGAACTTTAGTATTTAAAGAATCCATTAACACAAGATTTGAATTCTCAATATTTAGTATAAAAGGAACATTCATTTTTGAACAGAACATTAAATTTAAAATCTTAAATATAAAATGATCTTCAAAATTTTAACGGATATGATTGCTACCACTAACCACAGCCCCAGACACTTTTTTTAAAGAGCAAGACGATATTTATTGCAAAATGAAATACAAATATGAAAAGTGCCCGCTTTAAAAAAAATCCGGCTTTTTCCCAGTGCTCAAAATTTTATTTAATTCCCTGATTTCCCGGTCAGAACCCACCATGTGAATATAACCAAAGATAAAACTTTGAGCGAAAATGCACCATGTCACAACTTTTCGCACAACTTCAGAAACAATGAACTTTAAACCTACTTTCCAATTTGAATTATGTAATCAAATAATCGAGGTGCAGATAGGAACATTCAAATTTGGCCATAAAAAATTCATATCAGAAGTGATTGGTCTCTTATCAATTGTCGACAACGCGATGAGTAGGTTAGTTGATTAGCCAAAATGTGTTTACGGACAATGAAACTGAAGAATGCAAATTATATGCAATTTATATTTTTAAACCTTATCTTTCAGCTCATATCAACTTGTCCAAAGTTTCATGCAATAATCCTTTAATTTAATTCAGTGTGTTTAATGGTCTGTCAGTGATCAGTTACCGAGTCTTCCTACTTTTCAGTTGTACTCAATGTCTCATCAGTTAGTCGCGAAATAATCAAGCCGAGATAATAACGATATTATTTGACAAAAGATTTTTTTTGATTGCATCAAGATTCAAGTCTAATGCTTTTATGATTTTATGTCGAGTTTGATGTATTGAAAAATGGGTGCATCTTTAATAGTTCTGGCGTCAGTGATTTTTATAGTTTTGTGTAAAATTTCTGCAAGATTATATAGGTTCATTAGGTTTTGTATTGCTGTCAACAAATTTCCGGGTCCAGCACCATTTCCATGGCCCTATCTTGCTTTTGCTGGTTTGAAAATAAAAATTGAAGGTATTCATACTTTTGCGTTTGTCAAATATTTTCACGATTAATGTTTAGAAGTTTTTATGAAAAAATGCTACTGTATTTTTCAGATCGAATGTACTGGATTAATGATGTGCTTCTTTCATATAAAGAAGGCAGTATGAAACTTGCGATCTTTGATGAAGCTTTTATACTTTTACGTAAACCACACCATCTGGAGGTAACGAAATCATGAGTCAAAATTAAAGTTACTGAGGAAAAATAGTAATAAAGTTTATGTTATAAAGGCCATCCTAAGGAGTTCAGAAACTATCACCAAAGCTGTTTTTTACGATACTCTAACTCCATGGTTGGGAAGAGGCCTTTTAACATCAACAGGTCAGACAATAAAATTAATCTGTATACCTTCAAATTATACGAACAAAACACGATGAACACAGTTTCTAAAAAAAATTAGTAATGTATGGTGTTACTTTTTTCATAATATATAAATTAAAAATTCTATTCAAATTTTTCTTTTATTTATGGTGTCTTTGAGAGACAGTATTTTTCTAAGTATCAAGGAATAGGATGGGTCAAAAAAGCATTGGAAATTTTTTTTCTTTAATTTTTATGAGTATCGCTCGGAAATTCATACATATCCACACAAAAATAAATCCATATTTTTTTAATGATATTTAGAGGTGGCGCAATCCACCTCTGGAGATGCACCAGCCTTTTGGTGTGTGGCGTTTGGCTGAGAGAGCAGTAAAAAATTAAGAGCAACACGTTGTTTGATTTTTGTGGGAAAATCTACATAAAAATTCTACTAAAGATTTAAAACTAGATTTGGCTTTATCAGAACAGCAACCCTTCTGATACCAAATAATCTAGACTGAAATTAAAAAATAAAATTGGAAATTTATCAATTTTAATGACAAAATAATAATGTTTTTTTTTTTTAATGAAGGCTTCATCTAATTTGAATACGTACTATTTTAAAATTTAAGAATTTCAAATTAGATTAGAATCAAATTCAAAATTCTATTTAACGTCCAATACTCCAGTTAATGTATGGAATTCCTGCAAATAAACAGAAGAATCAAACGAACAAATTTGGACAAAAACCATCACAATACAAAAACGTTCATAATAAAAATAAAAATAAATATTATGAACGTTTTTGTATTGTAATTTGATAATAATAAAAATAAAAAGGACGAAAGAAATAAAAAAGAGAAGGGAGGGAATTTGGTTGGTTGCCTTCCCATTTTTCTTTCCTCTTTTTTATTTTTTGAAAGATTTTTTTTTTTTTTTTTTTTTTTTAAGAAAAGTTTTTTTTTTTAAATTACAATAGGAGCGTTTTATGGTGGTTGTCCAAATTTGGTGGTTTGATTCTTGTTTTTATTTTGAGGAATTCTATACGTACTATTTAACCGGATTTAGCATCAGACAATATTCTTCAAAATCAAATTAAAAAATTGTACAAATTTAAAAAAATGGCCTTTAAATTAAATAAGTTAGAATTTTTAACCCGAAAAATTAGAAAATCATTAAACGAGAATTACTTTTGTTTTTTTTTCAAATTGAAAACAATAACAAATTAATAATTCTTGTTTAGAAGCTGTAAAATTAAAAAAATGTAATTGAAGATTGAAAAATATCAAATCAAAAGTCAGCTTCATGGTTGAATCAGAAAGATAAATCAGTGAAAAAGAAGATTAGTTTTCTACCAAAAAATATGAATTTTTAACCAAATTGTTTATTTTTGAAACAAAAATTACGACTTTTCTACAAAAGAGTTAATTTTTAATGAAACAGTTTTATTTTCCACAAAATTGTTGGATTTTTAGGTAAAAATTTCGTTTCCTACGAAACCCAACCAAAAATAGAATAGTTAGATTTTCAGTTTAAAAAAATAATCCTCAACACAAAAAATGGAATTTTCAACGTGACCAGAATTTAAGAGGAATGAGTAGAATTCGATAAAATTCATAAAAATGCATAGGAAATTTAAAAAAAAAGTTCATGTAAATTAATTCTGTAAGTTCAAATGAATTTAGAAAAATTTGAAAGAATTTCATGAACTTCCTAGGAATACAAGATGAGTTTAAAAGACTTCAGGATGAAATAAACAAATACTGCAAAAAAAATGTTGACGTTCCTTTTATTGAGTAGAATTGTGTGAATTTAAAAGAAATAAAATTAATTCAAACAATTTAAATTGCTAACGTTTATAAACAAAAACACAAAATTTTTTTAAATTATTCAAGTCCAATTTTGGATTATTTGTTCAACGAGAAAACAATAAATACATGGTTGTAGATATTTATTATAAGAAAGAATTTCAGGAAATTATAATTTTAATTCAAAGCCCGGTTTTTGGATTTTATTTAAATTTGAAAATTTATGAATTTATGAATAAGCTGATTTCGGAATTTTTTTATCAAAGGCTTTTCTTATGAAGTTTACATTTTAATTACATTGAAACTCATGAGTTCATAAAATTTTTCAAAAAACCTAAATCTACTTCGACATAAATCCGTTTTTTGGAACACAAGTAACTTTATAGAGTACATTATAATTATTTACGCTTATCTTATTTGAAATACGTAATCACAGCCGGAACTTACCTGAAACAAAAAAAAAACGAGTAATTAATAAATATTCATTAAAATAATTTAAAAAAATCAAATGACAGTAGAATATTTTTTTAACAAACGAAAAATTTGCCATAAATTTATTATGTGAAATTACTAATAATTAAAGTGAAATTTCTTTCAATAACTTGCATCATCATTCAAGCAAGCAAACATAATTTTTCTAAGATTCTTGAGAAAGATCAGAAAAAGTTGTGAAGATTTTAGATATGTCGAAAAAGAATCTAGAAAATTAAAAAATATATATTTTTTACTTGGCAGGATTTTTACAAATTTTAGGAAGAGCTCGAATAAATTTCAAAGATCTTCAGGACTTTTAGAAGTTTGAAAGAAGTTAAAAATTGTTTTCTAAAGTTTAGAAAATACTTTTTATCTCTTTAAATCTTCTAACATTCCCAAATATCGTTGAAAAAGTTTTTCAATCTTTCTAAATATTCTCTTCAAATTAAATTTTCAAATTAAAAAATAATTCAAGTTTTTCCAGGAATCAAAAGACAGCTTATTGTATTGCCTCGAAACCTTTCAAATTTTCAAAAAACCTCTTATATTTTTTGAAATTCTTCCAAATTTTTAATTATTTTTGGAATTTTCGCAAAAATTCTAAATATTTTCTAAAATGATTAAAATTTTCCCAAAGATTTAGAAAATTCTTCAAAAATTGAAAGAATTGAAATGTTTTAAACGAAGTTGATTTCAATTTTCAATGAAATTGAGGTAATAGTAAGTTAGTGTTAACAAACATAGTTGTTCAAACAATTTATTATTAGTGTTAATGATATTCTCTTTGAGTAATGCTAGAAATTGCGACTTTTTCTGAAATTTTCAAGTTTTTGTCCACTTTTCACTTGGAGTGAGTTAATATTTAATTTAATTTAGAAAAAATAATTTTTGAAACGAATTATTATTCATAGCAATCTTCTTCTATATTAATACCAGATAGTGGTGATTATTTTATGAAATTTTTATTTTTTGACCACTTTCCACTTAGAGTGAAGTAATAATTATTGCAGGTTAACAAAAACAGTTGTTTAAAGAATTAATTATTTTTTATACCTATTTTCTTTTAGATAAGTGCCAGGTAGTTGCGCAGAGAGGCTGATATTATAAAATGCAAAATTCCAAATTTTTCTTTTCCCCTTTGCATTAAACTATTTGCTATAATTCAAAACAAAACTTTTGAAATCAATTTGCAGACCTAACCTCCCACCTACTTTTTATTCTATTCTTTTTTCTGTTGAGTAAAATAGCTTTTTGTTTAAATTAATTTTCTTGCAAAAATTAGGATCAATAATTAACTTAAAAAAAATAGAATAATTTGCTTTATTCATTAATTTACTAAGTAAAAAGGGGGTAAAAAGTTCAGTCTCAGAAGAAACCGCAAAAAAGTGAAAAGTAGACAAATAGTTGAAAATTTTAGAAAAAACTACAGCTTTCTACAATTATTCTAACAGAATATTGTTATAAATAATGATGAAAAGTTTAAGTAATTATTTCTATTGAATTTAATTGATTATCGCTTCGCACTAACTGAAAAGTGAAAAATAAGTTGAAAATTTTTGGAAAAACCGCGACTTTCTAACTCTTTTCTAAGAGAAAATTCCTAAGAGCAAAGATAAATTATTTAAACAATTTATGTAAATATCTAATCATCAGTGTGAAGTAGCATTGCATGTATTAGAAACAATTTGCATTGAAAAAAAAATGCAAAAAATAATAATTAGCGCCAAAAAACTCGCGAAACACATTTCTTCACTTATCGGTTTTTTTGGGACCCTAAAGAACAGACTTATGGGGCCGATATTTGAAAAATAATATTTAATTTCGGGCTATATGCATGAAAATTCAAGAAAAAAAATATAATGGAAAAAAATCCAAATTTTTAAAGGAATCTGTATTATCATTAGAAAATAACATAAATTTTTAACGTCTTTTCAGACCAGATGGTGCTATGAATTAAAAATTATTTTTATTATTATTTTTTTTCTGAAAAAAAGATCTTCTCCTTACGCTCCGCTGGGATTCGAACCACAAAACTTCTGATTTCCGTCAGGTGCTTTTTCCATTAAGCTACTAGAGAGATAGAGAGAAGAAACTTTATTTCAGAAAATATACGCATTATTATGCTAGATATTACAAATCAAATTTTTAAAGGAATCTGTATTATCATTAGAAAATAACAGGAATTTTTAACGTCTTTTCAGACTAGATGGGGCTATGAATTAAAAATTATCTTAATTATTATTAATATATATTTTTTTTTTTCGAAAAAAAATCTTCATCTTATCAGAAGTTCTGTGGTTCGAATCCCAGCGGAGCGTAAGGAGAAGATCTTTTTTCAGAAAAAAAATAATAATTAAAATAAAAAATTCAAATCACTAATTTTGTAGGTGACAAATGGTTCCATGACAGGAAGCGTTTAACCCCAGCTTTTCACTTCGGTGTGGTGGACCAATTTACAGAAACAATGTCGGAAAAAGCGGAAGTTATGGTTAAATGCATCGAAGACGAAATCAAAGAAAATCCAGGAAAACCAATCGATTTTTACGTGCATTCTGTTAGATGTGCACTTGATGTTATTTGTGGTAGATTATATTATATTTATTATTATAATTTTTATTTCCGGAAAATATATGTTAATAGATTTTTTTTTTAATTTGTCAGAAACTTCAATGGGTGCTAACCTGGATGTTCAAAGAAACCATAACATTGAATATATTAATGCTCTGCAGGTGTACGTAATTATATATGTATATATCATATCCAAAAAAGTCGTCATAAAGTATCAAAGAAGACGTAAGGTTTCTGAAAATTTTAGGTTTTTGTAGTTTTTTTTTTACCAGAAATTAGAATTTTTAAATAAAAATCGTCTACTTTTAAAAAAAATTTACGACCTTCGTTTTTGTTAGCGTCTTGTTACCGGAAATTTAATATATTCATCATCAATATTCTTTAATATTCTATTTTTTGTTGTTGAAATTATTGGTATTCTCAATGAAAAATTATTAGATTTTAAGGAATATTGACAATTTTCATCAGTGTCAGAGTTTGCAATTTTTCACCAACTTTAAGTTGTTTGTGTATTTCACCTGGAGTTGATATTATTAAAAAAAAAATTTTAATTTAAATTCAATGATTTTTTTCAAGATAATAAAGTTCACAAACTTGAATTAGATAAGATTTCAAAAAAAAAAATACCAAAATTGGTATTTTCAAACAAAATCATTAGAACTGAAACAACATTTAGAATATTTTGATTAAATTCGGATAATAGGAAACAAATATGAACAACAGAAAGTGACAGGGAAAGGTTGAAAAAGATTATTATTATAACTATTATCTTTTAATGCTTTTTCATTATTTTTTTTATTACTCTTCCTTTTTTTTATAATTTAATTTAAAGAAATTTTTTACACTTTTGGATTAGGTCAGTGTTTTTCATTTCAAATTGGTGATTTCAATGAAAAAAATTATATCATTTTTCAGATAATAATTATTGTTCAGATTATCATTCAGAGTCATTAAATTAACCATTTTTGGCTTTGTTGGCGTTTTATGCTGAAAACCGGTACTTTTATTAAAATAACATTCGATTTCAAAGATAACAAATTTTTTCAAAAGTATAGGTCATGCTCACGTTGTTTTATCAGGAATCGGTATGGATTTAGAAGATTTACAATTGCTGAACAATTTTATGTTACGATAGCGTTTCTCACGAGAACTCGGTTATTTAAAAAAAAAAATAGGTTCAGAACCAGATTTACAATCTAAAACAATTTTTTTGTACTTTTAGGTTAGCAGTTTTTTTTAAATTCGTATTGTTAATACAAACTCATTAAATTTCAAAATGAATCTATACAGGAAATAAAGATACTTTTCTTTTTTATTATTTTAGATAATAGGTACTATTAAACACAAACATGATGTATTATCAATTATTTTATATATTTTATTTATATATATTCAATAACTAAATAAGAATAAAATAAATTTTATTTTCTAAATTTACAGTTTGCTGGACTCAATTGCCAAACGGATATTTTATCCATGGTTGAAGTGGGACTGGATATTTTCTAGATCAAAACTTGGAAGAGACTTTAAAGCAGCTGCTGAGATGATGAAAAATTTCACAATGGAGGCAAAAACACTATTAATATTATTCTTATATAAACATTATTAAAAGACATATTTTTAATAAAATTTTATTAAAGGTTATTCAAAAGAGGAAGCAGCTTCGAGATAAGAATAGAGATTTACAGACCAATGAAGAACATGACGAATTTGGTAATAAACGTGTATTTTATATTTGACAGAAATCTGATTCTTAGTTAGGAAAGGGTTCTGAGAATAAAAATCTGATAATTCGATCAGGAAAACGTCGGAAAAAAGCATTTTTGGATCTCATGTTGGATTTGAATGAGAATGAACAAGCCCCCATGACAGACGAAGAGATCAGAGAACAAGTAGAAACTTTCATGTTTGCTGTGAGTTCGTAAATAATAATTAACAAATGTATATATTTGTATACTTTTTCATTTTAATTTTCTATTTTTTTCTTGTTTTTCAAGGGGCATGACACGACAGCATCTGCGATTAACTGGGCAATTTTTAATCTTGGTAACAATCCGGAAGTTCAGGAAAAGCTACATCAAGAATTGGATCAAGTATTTGGAGACTCAAAGGAACCAGCTACCATGAAACAAATTGCGGAACTCACGTACCTCGAACGAGTGATCAAAGAAAACCTCAGACTGAATCCTTCTGTGCCTGCTGTTGCAAGGCGTTTAACCGACGACCTCGAATTGGGTAAAAGTCATTCAAAACTTGACTTTTCTACTCGCGTTTCTATACAGAGTTAACCCCGGAATATCAAAGAGTTAAAAATTATTCTTATTATCAACATCAGATCAGAATAATCAAAGTTTGCGGATCGGAAATTAATTTTCGCACAGCCTGATTCATACACACTTTATCTACTTCCTCCTCTCCTGACTTCCCCTACTCATCTTCATACTTCCCTTCAGTCACCCTACACCTTCATTTTCCCTTACTTCATCTAATTGCCTTCTTCTCACACCTATCACTTTCCTCACTTTGCCTCTACTCAGTTTTTACAGTTATCCTACTTCCCCTGCTCTGATTGCCCCGCACGTCCCATACACCATCTCCTTATTCTCCTCATGTCTGACTGGTTCGCTTACTTTCCCACCAACCATTTCCGCTACTTTCCCTACCTTTATTTCTCCTCTCTTAGCCTACTTCCCAATCTCTTATTGCCCCTCACTTTCCCAACTTCACCTACCATAATTTTCCTTGTTTTCCGTAATATCTCCTACTTTCTCTCACCTCATATACCCTCATTGTACCTCACTTCCTTATTTCACTACCCACAATTCCCCTCCCCAAACTTCGCCTACCTTTATTTCCCTTAATTCTCCTACTCATATCTCTTTATTTCCCTCTCTTCCATTACCTTTTATTTTCCCTAACTTCCTCTACTTCTACTACAGCACCCCTCATTTCCGCTACTTACCCTACCTTTATTTTTTCTCACTTACCCTACTTCCACATCTCTTATTACCTCTCACTCTCCATACTTAACCTGCTTTAATTTCCCCTAGTTTCCCGTAACTTCTACTTTCTTTCACCTCATATTCCCCTCATTTTCCCTCACTTCCTTATTTCACTACCCACAATTCCACTCCCCACACTTCCACCTCCCTTCATTTCTCCTCGTTTCTCTAACTCGTATCTCTTCATTTTCCCTCACTTCCCTTAACTTTTATTTTTACTATTTTCTTCTACTTCTACTACATCACTTCTCATTTCCCCTCACTTCATCTAGTTGTCTTACCCTCACACCTATCACTTCCTTCACTTTGCCTCTACTCATTTTTTACACTTATCCTACTTCCCATTCTCTGATTTCCCCGCACGTCCCCTACACCATCTCCTTATTCTCCTCATTTCTGATTGGTGCGCTTACTTTCCCACCAACCATTTTCGCTACTTTCCCTACCTTTATTTCTCATCTCTCAGCCTACTTCCCAATCTCTCGTTGCCCCTCACTTTCCCTACTTCACATACTATGATTTCCCTTTTTTCGTAACTTCTACTTCCTCTCACCTCATATACCCCTCATTATCCCTAACTTATTTATTTCACCACCCAAAATTCCTCCCACACTTTCACTACCTTTATTCCCCCTTACTTCTCCTATCCATATCCCTATATTTTCCCTCACTTCCCTTATCTTTTATTTTCCCTAATTTCTTCTACTTCTGCTACATTACCCCTCATTTCCGCTACTTTCCCTACCTTTATTTTACCTCACTTACCCTACTTACACATCTCTTATTACCCCTCACTTTCCATACTTCATCTACTTTAATTTCCCCTTGTTTCTCGTAACTTCTACTTCCTTTCACCTCATATTTCCCTCATTTTCCCTCACTTCCTTATTTCACTACCCACCATTCCACTCCCAACACTTCCACCTCTCTTCATTTCCTCTCGTTGCTCCTATTCATATCTCTTCAATTTCCCACACTTTCCTTAACTTTCATTTTGCCTAATTTCCTCTACTACTACTACATCTCTTCTCATTTCCCCTACTTCCCCTCCCTCTTTCCTATCAATTCTCCTACTTTCACTTCTTCATTTCCCCTCACTTTTTCTACTTCTCGATTCCTGATTTTCCGTCACTTATTCCACTTTGCCTCCCCTCATTGTGCCTACCTCCCCTCCCTTCTTTTCCAAACACTACCTTGTTCCGACTTTCATCTCTGGAAGATTTAAAACTTCCTAGGAATGTTTTCTCAAATGTTGAATTTTGATAAAACTACATGAATTTTCATCAAACTAGAGGAACGTTCAACAAAGGGATGAATCATCAACTAAAAAATATTAGGTTTAAAGGAAATAGCTTCAACTTTTACAAAAATATTAATTTTCAATGAAAAATTAATGTTAGATTTTAAGTTAGTAAAATTAATTTCCACATATAAAAATAGGACTTTTTAACAATCTGGTACTATTTTCAACCAGAGAGATAAATAGTTAACTAAACCAATGAATCTTTAACGAAAATAGTTAAATTTTTAGTAAAAAGAAATTAATTTTCACAAAAAAAAAAA
>CAKNYM010036643.1:0-13940 GCA_932195095.1 Andricus curvator | reverse complement strand
CCTGAAACTCGACTTTTACGTTTACCGTGTGTATGCATTTCGTCAATCAAAGTTTCAGTCCATTCCGAGGCTACTCTATTGTTTGTATTATTCATGTTTAGATTGTACACCCAACTACACAGAAAAAAAAAGTCTTGATTCAAGCCCAAGAATGAACTAATTTTAAGGTGTAACAAAAAGAAGACCACTTTATCTAAAAACTAGCATACGATTGGAGTTTTAAAAGAAAATGCTTGTAGAACTGAAGAGAAGCCGTTTCAAGGGCTTAAAAGTATCCTCAAGTTAGAATGCGGGCTTGGACTTAGTCGCTGTGGGGATTGAAACTAGTCACGATTTTGAAATAAGCATGTGATCCGTTTCAAATTTAACCTAAAATATGACTGAAATTTAGCGCAAGACTGGAAGCAAAAAAATTAACATAGAATGTTAGTTTATCATTATGGGACTATAATAAAAGTTCTGTTGCTTAAAATGATTTTATTTTAAGCGAAAGAATTTTTTTTATAATCCCATATTGACAAACAAACTTTTTATGTAGTTGTTTTTGCTTTTGAATGAAGTATATATTTTTTCAGGTTAGGTCAGTTAAAAATGAAATATAAACGATGTGCGGCACATTTCAGAACAAAATTGAGTTTCAATAATTTACTTACCTTGAAAAGCAGTGATGATCTTGCGCATAAATAAATTAAGTACTTGATTTTGATGCACATTATCAAAAAATTTTCTTACTTTCGCTCGCCACAGCGTTGTTCATTCCCGCTTTGGCGACGTCACACCTTCGTCTAATTTCCGATTCTAGAATTTCGCCTCTGGAGGGCTACAAATTATTTTCTTTTTGATCTTCTTTTTAGCCAATAAGATCTTACTACATTACTTAGACTAATACGGCTAATTTCAAGATTAATATTTAAAAGTCAGTCTCAATAATGTTTCCCTTTCAGTCTTACACCCATTAGAACTTATTAATAGACAATATTTATGCTTTAATTTAGTTATCTACTTAATTTGAGCCCAAAATAAAAACAAGTCTAACATGAATTTAAGACTTTTTTTTTTCTGTGTATCACCTTTATGCGCGAGATTTGTTTTGCGAGCCGAAATTATGTCCAAGTTAAGTAATTATTTGTCGTATGGTGGAAAGTCTACCCAAGGGGAAATATTATATATAGTTTATATATAGTGTGTAGTATTATATATAATATTCATTTGTTTTATATAAAAAATGTATAAAACAAATGAATATTATATATAATACTTCACACTATATATAAACTATATATAATATTTCCGCCTGGGTATTTGTAACGTCAGTCCCACCAAAACTTCTGTTACTGGGGCGTGTGGGGGGGGGGGACAGAGAAAGGAAACCGAGAGTCTCAATTGGTTGGTGATTTATGCTGAGAAGGTTACAATAATTATATATATATATATATATATATATATATATATATATATAATATTATATAAAATATTATATATAAATATTATACACTTGTAGTTATTTATAACTACAAGAAAACTATCCACCTGGAAACACTACCCGAATCGGGTAGTGTCACGCCTACCCTGACAGGGAAATGGCTTAATGGTATACATACGAATTTGTTCATACATCCGTTTTCTCATAGAAAAAATGAGGGTCGCTGTAACTCTGATCTTCGCTTTAGGAATTGTTGGTAATTCTATTGGTAAATATATAAGAGTATTATACAATGTATAATTTTTGAGTAATTTTTATGTTGTAGCTTTATCGCATTATATGTTTATTTTCTATTCAAGTGCATTGAAATTAAAAACCCGGTTTCTCTCAGTGTACAAGAAGTTGCGCCTTTCGTCAAATAAATCTTTGAGCTTCACTTTTATCGCCTCATAAAGAATGAAGAATATGTGATAGTAATCTTTTTGAGGAAAAGATGATATTTTATAACTATCAAAGCCTTAAATACTCAAATCTACAACAGAACTTATTCTCGGATTATTGCAGACACGGTAACAAAAATTCCTCTCAATGCTGCTTTTCATGTAGTTTCAAAATAATTATTAAAATTGTTTCCAGTTTACTGTTTTTAATTCTTAAAACATAAAATAATAATGATTTGTTTCGCAACACTCTTTCTAGAATAATTAGAACCAATTACCGATTGTGTACCATTCGTTATTCGTTATTCGTAATACATTTCGTTCAAATAATCAAATTCAATATTTAATTTGTCCGTCTTATTTACTCATTTACTAAATCGGTTATAAGGAGAATAATTTAGACTAATTAAATTGAACTCAACGAATATCTGTTTTTTTTTTTTTTTTTTTTTTTAAATCAAGTTATTCGAACTTTAAACATATTTTAACGTTTTCTTTCATATGATAAAGTATATTCTATGCCATATATTGTGTACCGTAATGAGAAATTAATACCACTTATATGTAAGCGTAAGTGCGAGTGAAACACTTAGTAAGTCACGCAGAAGATAAGAGTGTTTCTTTTGCACTTGTAGAATGAATTTAGCCTATAGCTATGTATAATTTTTAAGCTTCCAACGGAAAAAAACAGACTGACGAGATACAAATACTTTAGAAAAATAAGCTCATACCTTCTTATTAATTACACAAATAGTAGCATATTTTATAGCGACAAATGAGATATAGTCTACCACACATATATATATATATATATATATATATTAAAATATCTGGTAAAATATTTATTAGTTACTCTATGATGATGAATTTCTTCGTACATCCTTTTTATCCTAGTACAAAAATGAGGGTTGTTGTAACTACAGTCTTCGCTTTAGGCGTTCTCGTTAATACTATTGGTAAAAATATAATATTATTATACAATGTATAATGTTGAGTAATTTTTTTATTGTAGCTTTATCGAATTGTATATTTGTTTCCTATTCAAAAGTGTTGAAATTAAAAACTCTGTTTTTTTTGAGTGTACAAAAAGTAACGCCTCTCATGATAGAAAACTTTGAGCTTGACTTTTATCGCCCTATAAAGAATTCAGAATAAGTGATAGTAAGATGTTTATTTTATTTAAAATATGCGTTGAATAAGCCTTTGTTGAAGAACTTCAGCCTGGTTTTTACTGAATAATCACGTGAAAAAGAGAAAAATAAAATTCAGATTTTTAAGTGAAGGCTAATTTTTATTAGGTCGCCCGGGTAGTGGGCCTATCCTATCGAAAGGTAACATATAAACAGATTTCACCTATGTTCTGAAACAAAACATTATAACAAGTATTATGATTGTGTTTGAACAAGCTCAATATATTCCCTTATTACCACTCTTCCTTTGTATAATATTTAGAGCAAATACCTATCAGATTTCTTTAATTAAAAATCTTATTGTCCCGATGTTTCAGTTTGTACCAGTTTGGATAGAGAACATCAGGCTTCACAAAGAGCCCCTGTTCATAATCACAAAGTATTTCCTCTTTTGACAAGAAATTATAATGGTATTTTCGATAGGGATCATAATTTTGCCTTACGACCACTCCGTGGATATAAATTGTTCGTAGAAAGCGGTAATGTTGTGTTTGCATGGCGCATCGATGATGAGGATAGCACTAATCATGCGTTGTTAGATGATCAGGGCGATGTGATTGTCTTAGAATCCGGAATTTTCAAAAAAATCTCAGATGAACAAATTAGGGAATATAACATAATCAAACCTATTCCACCTCCGCCATCACCAGATCGTCCACGTCATCGATCCAGGAGCCCCACCAACAGAAGATTCTTTGAATAAAAAATAGTTTTCTGTGATTATAAACAGATAAAAACGTTACAAGCAATCGAATTTCATCAAAAAGGATTATGTGTAAAAGTATTATGTTCTTTATTGTAATGGTAATGTCTACTAGTCAATTACCTGCTTTTAATGTTTGAACACAATTTTGAATGAAAAATTATTTGTTTAAATGAGGAAAATGGACCATTGAATCAAATAAATATATAAAAAAACAAGTGCTTCTATTTCTTCTTCTACTGAGTCGACTAAAATATTTTTCTAGTGCAGAATAGTCGACTAATTTATTGTAAGGAAAACGCTACACTTTTTATATTTTTAATCTTACACATGTCCGCTTTGGAGGCCGAATTGTATTTGGTTCCAAAATGCTATCCGATTTTTCACAATATTTCAGACCCCATTTGGTCACAATTTGGGCAATAAAACTTTTTCCATTCATTACATTGTCTCGGTCACAGAGACTTTTCAGAATTTGTTGACAATAAAAATTACCCTGGAAGGATCCGGTTCAAATCTCTAGTAGATTGGTTCGCCTGTCGGTAACATCACAGAAAAAACAGAAGTTAAATTTTGTTGCATGTACAATTCTCGGCTGTTAAAGATTACATCCCTGTTGAAACCATCTTATAAAAACTTAAAGAATCACATATAAAATTTAACAAAGTTTTATCAGAAAAAAAATTAATCCAATAAAAGTTGTACCAGTTTCTATTGGAAACTTTCAACGCTACAATTTTTTGTAAGTTTTAAAGAGAATTTTCTGATAAAAATTTTTCTGTATGAACTAACACTTAAATTATTTGAGAATGTATCAGAGAAATCCATTGAAACATTAAAGAGATTTTATATGGTGTAATTTTTGTATGTTTTTATAAGTATTTACCACTTTGAATCTTACTTGCTTCAATAAGTATTTATGGTCACTTGGAAATAAGTTCACTTTTAAGAATAAATAAAATTTTTATAATATTATTATTGTTTTCTCTAATGAAAAACTTTACTAGAATATATAGGTAAAGTCGGGTATATAAATAGATCAGATTATAAAATACCTCACGCGCAATAAATTAGAAATTTTTCAAATATCAAGTGCAATATTAAACTAGATTTTTCTAGACATTTCTGGTGCGAATTCCCTATAAATTTAACTATTTTAATGTGCTTCCACTAAAATAATGTTCACTCATATAATCACATTTAAAAAACGTAAGAGTATTTTTTGTTGATTTTTTTCGTGAATTGCGTAAGAATCGTTAATATTCAGACTCGTTAATATTTATAATATTTTATTTCTTTAGAATTTTATTATTTTTTTGAAAATATTTGAAAACATTTTTTACTTACGTGAGTACATATTTATGGGTTTTCAATGGTGCTTTTTAGTAAAAATCTTACTAGACTTAAAAAGCATATTTTTATCATTTTTAAAACCATTCTTTTTATCTATCACAAAGTTTTCTAAGTTCTAAATCTAAATCTTAAAAAAGTTGATTATTAAAAAAAAATTAAATATATTAAAAATTCCAGTATTATTGACTGTGAATGTCAAGTAAGATCTCGTTTGTGAATCAAACTAATATACTTAAACAGATAAAATCGTATACAATATTGCACTAGTAAAAATCCCTAGAATGTGTTAAGCAAAAATATTTCAGAAAAAAACTACAAAATCTAAAAAATAGTATTATCTTGATTAATATGAAACAATTTTTTTATTTGAAAATACTTATAAAATCTTAAAAAAGATAATTATTTAAAAAAATTGTAATATATAGAAAATTCCAGTATTTGATTTTATAATCGAACATTGTATTATTCGGAAATTTGAGAGAGTTATGATATTTATTTTTTAGGATTTTTCAGTCGTCCAAAAATGTTCATCCAAATATATATTTTTTGAATAATTGTTATTTAAGATTCAAGCAGTAATTCTAGAAACTTTAAACATTTCAATTTTTTGTTGATAAAATTATTTGATTATTGTATTTTTAATAAATAAATAATTTTCATGAAAAAAATTTTCCATTTGTCTAAATTCGGGAATTTTATAATTGGGGAATTTTCTAGTTTGGATATTCTGAAATTCGGCAATTTTATGTCGGGAATTTTCCAATTCGGTAATATCATAAACTGTCAGGAATTTCATCATTCGGGAATTTTTCATTACGGTAATATTATAAACTATCCGGGAATTTTCTTATTATGGAATTTGCCTATTCGGGAATTTAATTATTTGGGGATTTTCTAATTCAGGAATTTTAAACTCTCGAGAATTTTTCAGTCTTCCCGATTTTTCACCATAAGTGTATTTGGATATTATTTTGCATTTAGAGAAAGGTATTTAATTAAATGATAAAATCATTACATATTTTTCATGGATTTTATGATTCAATTAAATAGTTTTTAGAAAATAAAGAATAATGTCCAAATACACTTATGGTGAAAAACCATTTTTTTCTGAGTTTTGAAAAAAATTAAGTTTTGTCCCAATGCAATTGGTATTATTGTTTATCCCTCAGCTTGCAGACATCTTTGATTTCCTAACCTGAAATACCTGATGGAATATACTTAAATTTGCATCAATATTATCATAATATAAAATGTTATCTGCAGTACAAAATTAAGATTTTCAATTTACATTCAATATTTTTGATAAATATTTAAAAAATTAAGATTTACTGAAAACGGAAAAAAAACAACTAATATTTTAACCTTTGTCTATTTTTGCATGACTTTAACTTAGGGCGTTAAACTTAGGGCGAGCAGCATCATATAAATGATGCCTAAATAAAAACTTTTTAAAATAAAATTTTGCGATTCAGGGTGCCCTCATACGTAGCAAAAATTCTGAATGCTTTTATATTAAAACTGCAATACTGACGGATCTCGAAAGTTTCAAAACGGAAATTCCTATCTCATAAATTGTGAATTATGGTTAAGATCATAGTAAATATGGCGACTTTTTCGAATATAATAAGTGCAATATTTTCAAAAATCTGGTGTCCTGATTTCCAGACCAATTTCATTTTCTGTGATACTCTCCTCTGTATGGAGAGCAAGCAATTTTTCGTACATCACAATAGGGGTACGGATGTGATCCAAATAAGATATGTAGATTTATGTAGAATGCTGTTAATGGTGATGATTGTGATAACAATTTATATTAGCAGAAAAAGCTTATCACTTGAGGAAAGATGTTCCACGAGAAGAACACTCTCTTATCCTGCTGCCACGTATTCCTGCTTCTTGGAATCCTTGGTTTTCGCGACTACTCATCCCAATTTTGGCATGTTATCCGCTCTGAGATGGCGACTTACTTAGTGAACAAACGACTTATCAAACAGAAGGAAATCGAGAAAAATAATTAAATCACTAAACGCAAAATAGAATCTAAATACTCTTTTACTGCATTGAGAAATAATGCTCATCTCAAACATACCCGAAGAATAGTCATATAGATAAACGAGCTTTTCGACTCTACCTATTTACGAAGATTTTCCTAGAGACTTCGTCTCCTTCACCTTCTCAGTTTTTTCCTTTTACGAATCTTTCGCAAAATTACATCTCAGTATTCCATAATTTCTCTGTTCCTAATTACCTTCAACTCCTGAACTTCTTCTTGCATGGTTAGGAACTTTCTTCTTTTGCAACGATTCCCCGTATCAATTATTCCCTCTCGTTATAAGATAACATCTATCACAATCAGCAATATAAAAGTACTCGAATCCAGCAATTGGACTTCTTCTGTCCTCGACTCTCATCACCCTGCTAGTAGTCAATTGCTTCTGCAAGGATACAAGTCTGTCCCATGATTCTATAAAATGATCACCATTTGAGTGGCCAAACTTAATCTTCTTATCAAATTCAGTACCTTGGCAATCACAGCTCTGCCTACTGCATCAACACTCCAATTTTACAGAATATGGAAATGCTTCTATTATGCGAAATCAATATTTCTTGGATCACACAGGCCTACAACATTTCGAAAAAAGGATAACCCAGAAACGAGACGATACTTATCCAAAGGTTTTTGGTGCGCTGAAATTGAATCCGACCGCAGAATCGATCCATCACCTCAGGTATTTGAGATATCCTAACCAAAAGTGAAAAAACACAGTTTTTTGCTATGTTCGGGGTTAAATGACATTGCGAATTAATTTTTTTACTAAAAACTCGTTATGGCATACGAAAGTACCTCGCTCACCATTCATAACCTTCTTTGAATTTTCCAGATACCTTTTTTTTGCTTGGAGATATCGTTAAATGAGTTTGAACTGGAGTAGGTGGAGGAGCTCCAGCTCCTCCACCTCCTCCAGTTCTTCACCCTCTTTAACTCTCCCACCTACTGCAGCTTCTCCACCTACTCCAACTCCTTTTCCAGCTCCTTCACCTACTCCAGCTCCTCCACTTACTCTAGCTCCTCCACCTACTCCAGCTCCTCTACCTATTTCAGCTTTTCCACCTCGTCCAGCTCCTCCACCTCCTCCAGTTTTCCACCTACTCCAACTCCTCCACCTACTCCAGCTTCTCCACCTACTCGAACTCCTCTACCTATTTCAGCTTTTCCACCTGCTCCAACTCCTCCACCTACTCCAGCTTCTCCGCCTACTCCAGATCCTCCACCTACTCCATCTCCACCTACTCCAGCTCCACCTACTCCATCTCCACATGCTCCACCTATTCCAGTTCAACTTCATTGAACGATATCTCCAAGAAAGAAAAAGATATCTGGAAAATTCAAAAAGGCTTTTGAAGGGTAAGAATGGTACTTTCAGATGCAGTAACGAGTTTGTACAAAAAAATTAATTCGCGATGTAATTTAACCCCGCAACATCGCAAAAAACCGTGTTTTTTCACGTTTTGGTTAGGATATCTCAAGAAACTGAGGTGATGGAGCAATTGTGAGGGCGGATTCGCATTCAGCGCACCAAAAACTTCCGGATAAGTATTGTCTGGTTTTTGGGTTGAAAATCTCGTCTACCTGTGTAATCCAGTAAGTCAAAGGAGAAGAAATCAGACTTTCCTCTACTTTACTAGCTGCTTCAATAGTTGAAGAAGTATGAGGGTTCTGAGATTTCGTTCGACCCTCTTCCCATTTTCGTAAGTATATAATATTCCACCATAATAGCCCATGTAGATATTTTAGTGACACTACATTCCTAAAATATTTCCAACAATTTCACAATTCCGATCAGCCTTATAGATGCGTTTTTGATCCGTCTTATCAGTTATTCAATAACATTTATAATTCCCTCTTTTAACGAGACACAAAGAGCAAATGAAATTGCAATTCAGCACTCAACTTTCGGTCAACCGCCGTTAATTATTTTCCCTTTTCAATTAGAGTTGTAAGACCTTTTGCTACTGTTTTAATTAAGTAGTCTGTTGCCACCAAGAAGACATCTGCTGTGAACAATCTTTACCCAACATGATAGTAAATCTGAAGGCGCCATTTTGCTTCAAATACAAATTTTGCATTGCTTCACTAAATCCCTACACACTGACATCTAATAAATGAAAGTGGTGACAAAAGTAAAAACGACTACTTCCAGACAAAAATAGTATAATTTATTTTGTCACGACCATTACGGAATTAAAACGTATAACGCTTCGAAACATATAGCAGTTTCTGATCAGATGAAAATTTATCATTGAAGTCAAGTTAAAAAGATTCAAATTGATTGAAAAACAATGATAAGTAGGGATTTTTGTGGTTGCTCGTCCATATGCAAAAAATTTTTAAAATAAATTCTTGAATGAAAAGATTGTTGAGTTCATAATTTTGAGTATTGTTATAAAGAACTAGCCTGAAACTAAATCAAAAATAATGTCCAAAAAAATAAAATTTACCCATCATGTGAGAAATTTTGTTAAAATTAGTTACAAAAAACTGTTTTTTTTTGTGCAGGTATAATTAGAGCTACCACAACAACGAATTCAAATGTGAAATATACCTGCAACAATTATTGCAACATTGTAAGTCTTCACCGACAATAAAATTTGCATGTCTGCGTTTTCTGTGTAATTTATTATCTTGGTAATTTATCTTCATATTTTTAAATCTCGACGACTGCTCCCCCTGAAACCATCTTAAAAATAGCAGAAAGAATTATAAGGGCAAACAAGATATCGACTGGTATATATATATATATATATATATATATATATATATATATATATATATATGTATATATATATTAAAATATCTGGCAGAATATTAAGTACTTACACTACAATCACGAATTTCTTCACACATTCGTTTTCTCTGGCTAGAGAAAATGAAGGTTGCTAGTAATTTGGTCTTTGCTTTGGCGGTTCTCGTTAATTCTATTGGTAAATATATAATTTCAATTAATTGATGAATTGTTGTCTAATTGGAATAAATAATTATTGCTTGTTCAATATTGTTCAAATTAAAGCACTGCGTCCTTTCATGTAGACTCGAGAGCATAAAGGTCCTGTCAATATAAAAATTAAATAGCAAGTCTTAATGTTTTTTATTTTCATTTATTAAATACTTATTTTTATTATATAGAAAATGGTAAGTCGCTTTTTCTTATTTTTTTTTATTTACTCATTTTTAATATTAAAGCACTCCCAACTTCATTTTCGTATTGTATCCCAACACCAATCCTTACATCGATAAAATTATGGTCTTCCTTTTTCTGAAAAATAATTTTAAAACGCTTATTTTGAAATATTTCCATCATTTGAAAGAACCAAAGAATCATTTTTGCTAGTTTTTTATTAAGTTAATATTATTGCAAAATGTTTGAAGTCTGTCCCTAAATTTTCTTAATTTTTTTGTTCAGTAGTAAGGAAAAAATTATATAACATTTTCGACCAATTGCTCTTACATAATGGCTGAAGAGATTGAATCAGTTACAAAATTAACCTGTAATCATGCTTGAATTTATTTTTTAATGATTAGCGATTCGCTACCGATCATAAATTATTGAAAAATAGTACTAGGTACGTGTACATGATTTTTTAATATTATTGGGTGACAATAACAGATTGCTCATTTATATATAGTTCTAAATTATTCAGCTGGCTTGAGTAATTTTGGATGATTGAATTTATTAAAGAAATTCTTGAATATTTGACTACAGCACATTAAATGATTCTTGCTGATAATGGTATGATATTTAACTGTAATCTTATTTCACTTTATTTGCTCGAATCTCGAGCTGGTGATCAAGAATATGATTTATCAGCGTAAGTTATTTGCATTTTCGAAGGTGATTCTGCTGCGGAACAATAAACAAGTTTCAGAGAACTTTGCAAATTAGCAAATAAAATATAAATTATGAGTTGATAGAAAAATTTAATACTAGGTTTCAGAAGAGACCTTTGAGATTTCTTTTCTTAAAATCTGCCTGTAACCAGACTTAAATGAAAAATAATTAAATAATTTCAACGAAAAAGTGAACATTTTTCTGTTCTTTTGAATGCCTGATTCTTCCAATTTGAATTTATTTACAATGAAATTTCTAAAATTATTATCCAGCATACACAACAATAATACGATAATCGTAGCTGCTAATACCTGTGAGCAAATTGTCGTTTTTATTAAAAAGGTCTACAGGGCAAAATTTCTTAATTTTTGAATTATGAATACTTGAAACATCGAAATATCTAAAAAAAATACGCATCCTATGAAAAAAATATCCGTAATAAAAAGTTTTTAGTTTCGAGGGGCAACTTCACTTTTTTCAAAGTTATGTTAGTTTTTTTTTTGGCTACGTCTCCCCACTTCGGCGAGACTTAACCAAGACTTGGGGAGATTTGACCAAGAGCAATAATTTTTTCAAATGACAGTGATAATAAATGTATCAAGGCTTACAATTGTTTATTATTACTTTATTTATCACAAAATTATGTCAATGTTCAAATTAATGAAAAGATAGGGGGATGCGGGATCGATTTCCCTTGGAATTAGGCTTTTTAAGATATTTTTCACAATTAAAATAAAAACTACATATTCTATCAAAAAACGAATCATAACAAATAAAAAGCTTTTTTCAGGGTGAACAACTTTTGTCAACAACAACGCCTCCTATCAAAAATTAATCAATAACAAAATTGCAGATCTTTTCTGGTTTCATAATTTTTGTTTCCACATATTTTTTCGCATCTTTCACAGTTTGAATGTAAAATGAAATTTTTATTTTTGCTTATTTTTGGTGCTATCAAAATTTGAATTTTCGATTTTGCAAGAAAATTCAAAAAGTTATTATAATCATCTCGTAGGGCTTTCAAAAAGCAACGTTTTTCTTTCTCTGACTTTGTTTCATGTCGTACGTTGTTTGGCTTAAAATTGTCATTTTCGTTTGTTTTCTTGAATTTTGAAAATGCTATAACTCTTATAATTTTATTTTTATCAGAAAAAGTCGTTATTATAAATTGTTTTAATTTCTGAGTACTACGAGTACTCACACATAGAATTTTCAAATCTTGAAAAAATGGTCTTAAAAATGTACTGCAAAAATTATTGAACGCAAATTGATTAAATACATATCTTCTACAAGGTTAGGATTTTTTATTTCAACCTTCGAAAATTACATTAAGAGATCGAATCACGTATTAAAATATTTTTTTACAGTTTTTAAAGAAAAATAAAATACGCGTTTCTGCCAATTGTCGAATCTCTCGGTTGCTCAAGTCTCCCCAGCCACCTCTATCGATGATGCCTATTTTTGGTCCACCAAAGATCCCACCATGTATCTCCGAAATTATTAAATCTTTGAAAGAAATCTTCTTATAGAATTTCAGATATTTCAAGATAGATTGTTTTGAGTTTTGAACATATTTTTGCTGAAATAAATAGTATTCGAGAAAATGGGACCGACCAGTTCTTTGTGTCTACTGCAGTTCTTGTTTTCGACCTGAACACACTTGCATTTATTCCCAAAACTCACATATTGTTAAATTCTCATCTCAATGAGAAGGTATTGGTTTGTTGTGAAAAATGGCTTTCGCGAATTCCATCAAATTTTGACGTTTTGAGGCCCCCTGAGTCAGAAAAAATAGTTTTTACGTCGGTGTCTGTCTGTCGTCGTTTTCTGTATACACGATAACTTTTGAAGGAATCAGCTGATTCGATTGCCCATTGGCCAGCTATTTTGGATCAAAATTCCAAAAGTTTACGCATTTTCAAAACTTTTAAGACCATTTCTTTCTAAAAATTCTATGTACGGCTATTCATAGTACTCGGGAAGTGAAACAATTCATCCTAACAACTTCTTTCGATAGAAAAAATGATTAGAGTTATAGCATTTGTAAAATTGAAAAAAAAAAACGAAAATGAAAATTTGAAGAAAAACAACACAGGCTATGAAAAAAGCCAGTGATAGAAAAACGTTGCTCATTGGAAGTCCTACGAAAAAATCAAAAATTCAATTTTTCAATCAAACTATGCAAGATACGAAGAAGGATCTAAAAAAAAAATTATGCATTCAAAAAAGATCTAGAAATTTGTTATTAATCACTTTTTTATATGAGGCGTAATTTTTGCTTTATTCGCAAAAAATAACATTAAAAATTAAAAAATTAAATTGCAGGACAAACGACACAAGATACGAAAAAAATGATAGACACCACTTGTTTATCTAGGAAAGAGCCACAAATTTGTTGCTAATAATTTTTTGATAGAATGCGCAGTTTTTGTCTCAATCGTGAAAAATAAAGTTAACAATAAAAAAATTGAATTTTTGGATAAACGACGTAAAAGGTACGCAAAAAAATCAATAGACAAAAAGTTGTACACCCGAAAACGTTCTTTAAATTTGTGATCCATCAGTTTTCGATAGAACGCGTAGTTTTTGTTTCAATCATGAAAAAAAACATAAATAAAATAATTTAATTTTTGGAAAAAACACACAAGAGAAGACAAAAATGTTCAACCAAAAAAATCTACAAATTTATTATAAACTTTTGTCATAAAAATACATTATAAATGAAAAAAATTAACTCTTTAGAAAAACGAAACAAGCCATGCAAAAAAACGTTTTATTTAACAAACTTTTTTGCCTAAATTATATCTACAAATTTTGTTAAAACTACTTTACGCTAGGATGCGCATTCTTCATTCAAACTGTAAAAATATCAGAAATAAACAAATTAAATTTTTATTTACTCGGTGGGTTTCCTATCACCACTACGTAGCGCGTCCTCAGGTT
>CAKNYM010036642.1:22826-35470 GCA_932195095.1 Andricus curvator | reverse complement strand
CAGAGGACTGTACCATCAATTTTGACCTTGAGGTCAATTTTGAAGGTCATTTGAAGGTCAAGATGACTTTTTTAAATGGAAACCCCTATTTTTGACTCCGGATTTGAAAAGAGCGGAAAATTTTACGTCAAAAATATCTTATGACAAATTTGCGTCTGTGACCTTTGAAAGGTCAAATATCAAGGTAAAGTGTTTAAAAAACGGTCATATGCCCTTTTTTGAAATTGATTGATGTTCTCAGAATAGCAAACCTTTAAGATGCTTTTAACAAGTCGATAGAATGTAAAATTGTGAACCACCTTGACCATCTTGACCTGCAGGTAAATTGTCAAGGTCAGTTAAAGGTTAAAAGTCGGACGAAAATCCTCACTGGTACAGACCGATGGATGATCAAAATCGATGGAGTGTTATGGTGTGGTGCGGAATAGTAAATGGCTATTTAATTGGACCCTACTTTTTTGCCGGAAACGTTGACAGACATACATACTTAGAGTTGTTAAGGGACCATTTACCAGGACTATTGGAGAACGTTAACTTCGCAACAAGACAAAGAATGTGGTTTCAACAAGATGGTGCTCCGCCACATTTTGCACTGATCGTACGTGAGTTTTTGAACTTACAATTCAATGAGAGATGGATCTATGGGGTTATATTAAAAATGTAGTGTTTGCTCAGCGACCTACAACAAGAGAAGATCTGATGGAAAGGATTCGGACAGCCTGCGCAGCCATTTCTCGAGAAACTTTGCTCAAAACTGTAGACGGTTTTGAAAGACGTCTACGTTTGTGTCTTGAAGCTGATGGAGAGCATTTTGAACATTTCCTCCGTGGCTGATTGTAACACAGGAAGCAATGGTGAGAGGCAAGGGGACTCACGGTAAACAAGCACCCCAAGCGTGAGAGGCAACGGGGACTCACGGTAAACAAGCACCCCAAACGTGATAGGCAAGGGGACTCACGGTAAATAAGCACCCCAAAGGAAACAGAACTTACCACGTCCACGTCGTTGTTTCCGGGTAACGCTAAAAGTAAGGTTCTAAGAGCTTTTTAAACAGTTGCCCTTCATTTGACTTCTCTTCAAAATACTTTTTTTTACTTTTAACCTTTAAATGACCCTGGCAATTTACCTGCAGGTCAAGATGGTCAAGTTGGTTCACATTTTTACATTCTATCGACTTGTTAAAAGCATCTTAAAGGTTTGCTATTCTCAGAACATCAATCAATTTCAAAAAAGGGCATATGACCGCTTTTTAAACACTTTACCTTGATATTTGACCTTTTTAAGCCACAAAAGCAAATTTCTCAAAAGATATTTTTGACGTAAAATTTTCCGCTCTTTTCAAATCCGGAGTCAAAAATAGGGGTTTCCATTTTAAAAAGTCATCTTGACCCTCAAATGACCTTCAAAATTGACCTCAAGGTCAAAATTGACGGTACAGTCCTCTGTCCCCCTCGGTCCTGGTTAATCTTTGTCCGAACCAATTTTTCGTAGATAATGTATTTTAGAAGATATTTGGGGTGATAGATTAAAATGGGACACCGTGTATGTATGTGTATATATATATATATATATATATATATATATATACACATATATATATATATATATATATAATTATTCAATTGGAATAATGGTGTCAACTCCTAGCATCGGACAAATATTTCTTTCAATTCGATGAATAATTATTTAAATGGAAAACATATTTCTTTCACTCAAAGAAACCTAAATTGCTTGATCCACAGATGAATGAATTTCTTAATTTAAATACATATTTATCACTTCAAAGATTTGGTTTAATGAAAACGATGAAATATTGCTTAGGTTGTGAAAAATAGATTGAAAGAAACTACTTAGGTTCTTAGCTCCCCAGAAATAATTTCTGTGACTTAATTATTTTCACATTTATTGCAAAGTAATATTTCTTTGTATTAATGAAATATCACCAAAGAAGTGATTTCTTTGAGTCAACGCATGACTTTTTTGCCTGTTAACAGAATTTATTCAACTGAAATAATCAAATCCTTAGTACAATGAAAATAAACCAAAGTGGGGTCCAGTAATTCTTTTCAGTGCACCCATCCCATTTCCTCAATTCCATCAATTTCGCTGAAGTCCATAATTTTAAAAAAGAACGATAAATAGCAATAAAAAATAAAAATTTCAACAGGGTAACTTTCTGCGTAGAAACTCCATACAAAAGATCACACTATTCCTAAGCATTCACCACAACACTAATTGAGGAATATATAGTTCAATTTTTCAAACACGAAATGGATTTTCAGAAATCACATTCACAGTACTCAAATAAAGAAAGTTTTATTTTAATGCAGATTGAACCATTAAAAATTTTAAATTAAAACATTAGATAAATAGTCAATTTTTTCAGTTTTTTTTTAATTTCTCAGACTAGACGAGAAAAACAATCTCATTTTATTTTATTGGACATTTGTTTTTAATTCGTGCTGGTATAAAGAAGACACTCTGTAAAGATATCATAAAAGAGTATGAGGTCTTTCTTGTGAAACTTTTCCAAATGAGCAAACTTTTTAGATTCTCATTCAGGAGACTGTAAATCACAAAATCCAAAAATCATAAAATGTGGTCGGTGTCTGTATGTATGTCTGTATGTCTGTATGTATGGTTACCTGTATGTTTTAGCCACGCTAACTTTTGAAGGATCTGTCCAATCGAGCCTTTCACTAGATATCAAATATATTTCAAAACTATCCATGTTAAAATTTTCGATTAGACCAGAATTCAAAAAGTTAGAGCTTTTTCAAAATTTGAAACCAAAATTTTATGAGTTTTGGAAATTTTTGTCAGAGTTTCTGGAACACGACAGAAATACTTGCCAATTATCCTAATGCCAGTTTTAATTTCGATAAAAATTAAAAAAGTTATATCCTTTTCAACATTTCGAAAATTTTCAAAAAATGAAAAAAAATATATTTTTCATAGATTAAGAAATATTATTTCAAATTTCTTCTAGGTATAAAATATATTTAGAAAATATTCCTGTGAAATTTTCCACTTAGACCAAAATTCAAAAAGTTATATGATTTTTTTAATTATGCAATTTTTGTTTTTGAGAGATCCGTAAGTTTAAAGCGTTATTTTTAGTATATTTTAACAAAATATAGCAATTATTTCAATAAAATTTTCTGATTTGACACAAATTGAAAATGTTCTAGATTAATTAATCATAGTAGAGTTGTCTTAGAACTGAAGTTCGAACGATCGAAACCAAATCCTGCGACTTAAAGTCTATATGCAGTATATTAAAAAAAAATTGTGTTTTTTTAGTAACATTATAATAAAAATATACCTACTTCTTATATGCTGTTCAATTTTGTCTACATCGTTTTATTTTTCAAAGAACTGACTCTATAACCTAATTATCGAGCGCGAACTGCAAGTGTCGCAATGAGAATGTAATTGTCAAAACCGCAGGTGCTTTGAGAACCTTCTTTAAAAACAAATGGAAAAACAATTTCAGTTCCAATTTATTCCTGTAATTTCTCAGGGGTTTAAATCACAGTTTTCGATTTGAGTTACAATATTTATGATATATGAAAAAATGTAGTTAAAATGTACGCATTAAACGTACGAAAACGAGCGCGATGCGCGAGAGCCTACTCGCGCGCGCAGCGGCCAAAAACAATGTGTCGCGCAGCGGGCATATTTTTTCATAAGATTTTTTCGTATCTATCGTTTGTATGCAAAATGTTTAAATTCGATTTTTCGAAAAAAAGTCTTGCGGGCACAAAAATGATTCTCGGATTCGCGACCTAGCTAGAAGTTCAATACTTTTTTTAATTACTTTTTTCAATACTACCCATAGACTTCAAAGCTAAAGTTATAGATTACCTCTGTGAATCTAGTTCAGACTTTTTGAAATAATACGTCTTCCAAAATTTCCGATAGATCCCTCTCATCCCTTTTCCAGATCCGCCAATCGAGTTCGTAAGATTTTTGCTATTCGTTTTAAAAAGATGGACGACACTCCACGGTCCTATTATAAATGATATAAATTCATACTATAATTTGTTATGAAAAATGTAATTGCGGATGAAATAAAATGGAGTGGTCTCTCTATAAAGATAAAAAAGTAATTTCTGTTTATGACAGTAATAAAAAAGCACTTCCACAATTCCAATAAACTGTTGTAGTCGTAAAAGTAGAAATTTTTCTTGACATTAAAAAAATGAGGTCATTTTTTATTTTCAATCTAATTTAAGATATTTTGTCAAAACTTAAGGAATATTAATAGTTTTAATAATAACTGAATAAAATACAGTAAAATGAGAATATTAATAATAAATGCTGAAAGTAAAATAGATAATAACGTACCCTGCAGTTAACATGTTGTTATTTCTGCAACATCCTAGATCGATCTCAGTAAAATACGAGACATACATTTCACAAGCTCCTTTTCCAAATAAATTCAGCAAATAATAACAAACCTTACGCCAGCTGCTGCACGGAAACAATGTGTAGTTTAAACAGAAAAATACTGAAAAATTAAGTCAATAAAAGTATAATATATTCGAATAAAGCAATTTTTGTATCTGAAGCAGTTTTGGTTAGTAAGAAATACAGAGAAGTGAAATAAGATTAAATCCAAGTTTTAAAAACTTACAAAAGTTTTAAAACTAGTTTTGCTATTAATTCCACATATTTTCATTTCGAATAAGCTGTTATAATCTGTTTAATTGCAAGTTAAACTAACTTTTAAATCAATGATAAATTGAAAACTTCTGTCAAAATTAATCCTATTTCATGAGCGCCATATTCAGAGTTCACATTATGTAATTATTACACCATAATAAATAAAAGTATTCGATCATAAAAAAAAATATGAAATATACGTATTGTATATTTGTACCAACTGAATTTGCAGCCAAAATGGCCACCATTTTTTAAATATCAGGTATATTTCAAAATAATGAAGAACTTCAAACTCTTCATTTTTTATTTTCGTGAGGGGTTTCTCATGATTTCCAAATGATGTTTTAAAAAAACTTATCTACAAAAAAATTTTAGAACGCAGAGAAAATCAATGTCAGACCAACGTTTCCTCCATTTGAGGTTTACAACAATAAAAAATCACAATTTTGGAAATGCTTAAAAAGTTGTTCGAACTATTGAAAAATGAAACAGGAACTGTTGATATCAATTTTTTAAAGAAACTAGTTTATTATTGAAATTTGGCCTATTTCCCGTATATGGCATATTTAAAAAAATCATTTTTATAAAAACGACAGCTATTCTGTTAATCTTCAAGTTGGACATTACGTAAAGTCAAATTTGTCTGGCCAAAATTTTCAAATCATTTAACTGATTCTATTTGCAACAAAAAACGAAGATTTTCTTATTTAAATCATGCATGCATATTCAAACAGTAAGACTGTAAGGATGCAAAGCCAAGGCTAAAGTCGTCGTTGTTGAGCTTTGCAGAAGAAATACTGTACTAAAAAACTCACTTTCGTTCTCACTCATATATTTTGATTTAACATTTATTTACTTTATTACTACTTTTTACATTCTCATCATAATGAGAAGGTATTGGTTTTATGTGAAAAATGACTTTCGTGGATTCCATCAAATGTCGACGTTTTGAGGCCCCCTGAGTCAGAAATAGCTATTTGTGATACAAGTGCGCAAAATAGGCGATTGCCAACGAGTGTAAATTTGTCAGCATGAGCCGGAGGCTCGAAGCACGAGTCGGAGGTTAGCGCACGAGCGAAGCGAGTTCGAAAACGAGGACGAGTGCGAAGAGCTGAAGGCGAATGCTGAAATCACACGAGTCAGCAATATTGCCTGTGCGCACGTGTATCACACGCTATTTTTTGCATCAACCTTCCGAGAAAGTTGTACTAAGAGAAAGACAAAGGAAGAATATTTACAGTTGAGGGGGGGGCGGTGAAACCCTCAACGGAACGAAAACAAATTCTAAAAATACGACATTTTAATTAAATTAAATCGAAATATGTGAAAATAACTAATATACTATCTGGTGTAGTACACTCTTCACCAGTTTGATACGAATCTTTATTTAGGTCCATCTTGTTTTGAAAATGAGAAGGAAAATTTCACTTGCACTCTAAACACGTCGACTTTAACCTCGCACCTGTGATCAGCTGTTCGCTTGGACCAGCTTGGACACTGAGCGCTGCTGTTGCTACGTTGCCCCCGAATTGTCGCGATGCGGAAAGTTGCTTATCTGCAAAGTGCGCATGCGCGTACATTCCGTTGATGTGAAAAGTATATAAGAATCGAACTGCGCATGCGCCAATATTATTCCCGCATTGTTATCCGGAATGAGTCACTTTGCATATAATTTAGCTACATGGAATTGAGTACTTTCGAGGTGGGTGTTGCAAAAAAATAGTTTTTACGTCGGTGTCTGTCTGTCTGTTGTCGTCGTCGTCGTCGTCTTTATACCGGATAACTTTTGAAAGACTAATCGGATTGGATTGTGCTTTGGCACACAGTTTCAAGGCCTAACAATAAAGATCGAGTTCGTTAACCAGCTATTTCGGATAGAAATTCAAAAAGTAAGAGCATTTTCAAAATTGTTTGGACCATTTTTTTCTAAATTCAGAAATTCCATGGACAGCTATCCATAGTACTCAAAAATTCAAATAATTTATCATCACGACTTTTTTCGATAAAAAGAAAATTGTCAGAGTTAGAGCATTTTCAAAATCCCCCCAAAAAAACGATAATTAACATTTCAAGCAAAACAAAGCACAATATGAGAAAAAGTCAATAGACAAAAAACGTTAGTTTTTGGAACTCCTACAAGAATGTCACGACAACTTTTTGAATTTTCTTGAAAAAATCGAAAATTCAAATTTTGATCACAAAAAAAATGAATTATTACATTCTCATCACAATGAGAAGGTATTGGTTTTATGTGAAAAATGACTTTCGTGGATTCCATCAAATGTCGACGTTTTGAGGCCCCCTGAGTCAGAAAAAAATAGTTTTTACGTCGGTGTCTGCGTGCCTGTCATCGTCGTCATTTTAATCTGTAAACGTGGTAACTTTCACAGTAATTATCTGATTGGACTACCCCTTGGTATACTGTTTCAAGGCCTATAAAGAAAGGACGAGTTCGTTAGCCAGCCATTTTGGCCAACAGTTCTGATATTATCCATCGAAAATGCTTTTTAAAAAATAAAAAATTCCATTTCCCAGCAAAACTATACATTTTTTGTAAGATGGAATAATAATTGAAAAAATGATTCATCTCGAGAAGATCTACCAATTTGCTAGAAAAAGATTTTTGATAACTAGTATTGTTTTTGTTTTATTCGTAAAAAATGTTATTGAAATAAGTAATTCTATTTTCGGGCAAAACCATGCAAGACACGAAGAAATGCTAACTAACGAAATTGTTCATCTGAAAAAAGTATAGGAATTTGGTTCAGATTATATTTTCAAAAGATAGTTCTTTTTTTAATTATAAAAAATGTTATTAAAAATAAAAAATCCATTTTCCATTTGAACTATGCAACAACAAAAATAGGTAAAAAGGAAATCTCTTTATTTATCTAAAACAATTTTGTTTATATACACATACATACATAGATTAGCAGTTCGAACTCGAAAGGTCATTGCCTCACTACCCGATTCGGGTAGTGTTTCTAGGTGGATATTTACTACCAATGTGGGCCCACCACACCCACGACGTACGACACTCTGTACAATAAATACAAAAAAAATTATTGTGAAATAAAGAACAAATAATAAAATATATTTGCTTTATTTTATTCTGTCCAATTTAGCAGTTGCGAACAGAGGAACAATAATCACAAAAAATCACGTTTTGTAAATATTCTAAAAAAACTCGAAGGGAAAAATAACGAAGGGAAACTTCGTGAAAAATAACATTACAAATGAACAAGTTAAATTTTTGTAAAAGCGACTAGAGATTAATGGCAAATAAGGAACGAATATTAAAGTAATCATGAAGAATAAAATTCGTACTTTATTTTGCTATATCTGAATGAGCAGTTCGGAACCGACATATATATATATTAATATAGTATACATTTTATATATTAAAGTTGAACATAATATAGAAAAATTTGCATATTGGTCCAATGTTATTCGAGTGCTAAGCACGAGACACGTGATGAGAATGTGTTCATTAAAGCCGAAGGAGCTTTAACAAAAGAGAATTCACAATCACGAAATTACTACTGTCGATTATTTCACATTTAATTGTCAAATATTTTGCGTAAATGTACGGAAGTACAAAGACCAAGCGCGTAGCGCGAGGTTAATGCATTATCGAGCGCGGAGCACGAGATAAATATATTATCCAGAGCGAAGCGCGAGAACCAACAGTCGCGCGCCCTGGGCGCGCTCAAACTTGCGAGCGAAGCGAGCCGCGCGCCTGGCGCGCGATGAGAATGTTCCCGCACCGCGGGCAGATTTTTAAAAATATTTTCAACCTCATAACCCATTTATTCATATACTCATATACTCACAGGTGAGTTGTTCCTTTTGGAATACAAGTGACTACGATGTCATAATCATGCGCATGATGAAAAAAAGTCTCATGGCAGCTGCAATATCTGAAATTTCTGCATATCTCGATGATAGCTTGAAACTGTCCAAAACAATTTTTATAAATTAGTAATATTTAGCGAGATGGTGAAAGAAATGTGTGGCGTATCTTGAAAATGAGTTTTTATCAAAATCGTTGATACACTGGGTATCAGCCACTACTGTCAACTATATCATCTGAAAAATTACAAGATCCTGACATAATTACCATGTTAGTGGATACTGAATAAGATGCCATAATTATGTTATTTCAAATTGTCACCTGTCACCCTATAATCATATCAGTATCACGTTGTGTATTACCTGGGAGTGCTACCAATCACGCTAACGAAATAAGATTCTCTTTTATTGGAAAATGGAATGTCAGATAAAAAGTCATAAAATAAATATAGATAATAACAAAAATATTGCTTTCTGCCATATAAATATTGTTCCTTAAACTTCAAATTTTGATTATAATGTAAAAACTATAATGTAAAATTTAGATGAAAAGCATGAATAAAGAAACGGATAAACTTTTTGCTATGCTAAAAATTAATTTTCTCGCTCACACAATAATTAATGATACTTCCTCAATGAAAATTTATCAGACAAGGTAGTATCATTCTCGAAATGTTATACTAAAAGAATTGTCCGGTCAAAATTCTTGACTAGTTTTCTAAGTTAATTACGATTACATCTACTGTATCTATTGTATGGGATAGTCTGTCCTAATTTTGTAATGTGTGATCTTCATTATTTTGAAAAATACCTGTGAATTAAAAAAAATTGTGCCCATTGTTTTAGAGAATCATTTTGAAAACATTTTTACCACCCAATCCTAAACCTTTTTTTTATATAGTAAAGAACACATACACCAAGTTTCATGCTTTCTTCACAATGTGTCCCAAAGATGAACTATTTTCGCTGTACCGTTGCGCCTACTACTATATGGTAGAGCTACAATATTATGACAAATTACTACTTTACAATGTCAGTTGATATTAGATTTAATGTCGCTGAACTAAAATTTAGTTAAAAAATCATGTGAATATGAATATTTGTGAAATTAAATATTTCAAGAGTTAATTAAAAGCTAATGTTCATCATATTCTGACGACACTGTCATATCTCTTTATAAAAATAACGAGACCGCTTCCGTCTTATCGATTATAAGTATAAAAGTGTAATTAAGTATCGTGGCCATGAGTCAATATCACAATAAAACAATTCTACATTACGCATTTCCTTAATAAGAAATATAATATTTAAGTATAATATATCGTATTTCTTAACCGATTTAAAAGTTTTTATTTTTTATCTTAAGTTTATTAAATTTTGAAAAGGTATGTGAAGATCTATTTAAAAAATCGTTAAATTGCTATTTAAGTTAAAAATTAAAGAACAACATTATTTTTTAAATTTCCTTGCTACTTTCTTCAATTTATTTATGTTTCTTCAAAAACACATAGACTTTAGTAAAACTTTCTACGGATGGGAATTTCCATTATTATTAAATTTATAAACAAGCCCACTTATTTGCCATTTTTGAACATAGACCATTTTTCTTTTCTGTGGAATAATTTCTTTTTACCTCAGGAATTATATTTTAATATGATAGATTGCTCACCTGAAAAACCTGCAAATGTCACAAATCTGTTAGTTAGGGAAAGTCAGGGAATTTTTTTTAAGCCTGGTAATTTTTTCGTAAAAGTAAATTCAGAGTACTAAATTTATACTGGTTCAAATGAAAATTCTTTGTTATCATTTCACTAATGTCAAGGAAATATATTTTCACAAAAATTAATGAATTTTGTTTTTAGGATTACAAATTTCTTTAATTATTCAATAGCAATAATACGAGTGTATTTATTAATAGTATGCTGTGTCTACTACTAATATGCAAATTAAAAGGGGTTCCATATATTTTATTACTCTAATTTTGAGTTGCAACAGGGAATTTTCTAAAAGAATAATAATTATGATTTATAAATAGGAATTTCCATAAAGAATTATAATTTTTTATTTTATTACTATGTACAAATTGTACTTTTCATATACATTTACATATTCTGATTTGGAACAAAGAATTCCTTGTTTCAAGTCAGAATTATATTTCCTCTTAACATTTTCTATTATTAATCAGAAATACAGTAACTCTTTTTCTAAACTTTGAAAGAGGGAGGTTCAATGTTAATTTAGTATTATCTAGACATAAAAATATTTTGGTATCTTTTAATAATCGAAGATCAAAGGCTAGACGATATATTATAATTAAATTACAAGTGACATTAAACAAGGTGACTCAAGTGAAATTTCGTCCAGACGCATTTTGTGTAATTAGATATATCCACTTTGCTAATGAGATGGGCGGGTCTGAATTCATTAAATTTAATACATACGTATATAGGGCTTGGCGATTATTCACACTAAATAATGTAAGTTCCTGTATATGTATCACGTACTGTATAGTGTATACGATATATGAAAACTTTTTGTTGTGCAAACTTCCATTTCATATACAACAAACATCCGTTCACTAAAGTCAGAAGCTCTTCTATGTAGGAGTTACTTGATTCATGTGAGCGCTTGGGTTAAGCTCTATTATTCCCAATTTTCGTAGTTTCTAAGTAATTTGGTTACGGGGCTACGGGGTTTCGAGTGTACATCTATACCTGAATCTATCGCCTAGCAGTACGTAGTCTTAACCATTACTCTTTACCTACAGAATTGAAACTCAATGAAAAAAACCACCCTTATATGCCACAGCTCAAAAAAGTTAAAACAACCATTTTTTAACTCCTTTTTCTCATAAATTTTGTTTATCATTATACGAAATCATACACTGAAAAAAAAACTTATTTGAATCAAAGGAAATTTCTTTGATTCAAAGAAATGGTAGAGCAGAATATGGCCGAAGAAATATTTCTTCAGATTAAAGAAATCTTTTGTTTGGATCTGAGGAACGCCATGCTTAGGGCATAGAAATACTTACTCGACACTGTAAAATATGCGTTGAGTGAAATAGATTTGTTATTGACTGTAATAAATAAGTATTTGATATGATAGGTGAGTTCCGTAATGTAAAGAAGTATGGTGTAAGTCCAAGAAGATAATTATTACATACAAATAAATGTAACTCGGACTGAGCAAAAGTTTCTTTTGAACCAAATATATGATTCTTTGATTCAAATAAGCGTATTTTTTGGTAAACTAAACATTTCTTTGCAACAAAGAAATTTTTTTCAACGGAAATAAATATTTATTTGTTTCTAAGATGCGGCATATTGTTTAAAAAAAAAGACGTAACAGAGTTGAGAAAATATTAATTGATTCAAAGAACAATTTACTCAAACAGAAAGTTCACCTATTGTTTAAAAATGTTGAATCGTTAAAGTATGAAAATGAAGCAGAGCCATTCATTGAAAAAAAATAGTCAATGCAATTATAATGATTATAATTTATAATAATATATTTATTTTCATTTTCGCGGAGTAGGAAAAAGAATTTCAAGCAAGACCAACTGACCAATGCTTAGGAAGACCGATAAACACCAATCACCACATTTTCCGATTATATCTACGGTGAAAATGTATGGCTAACTTAAAGACTGGAGAATCCATTTCTATTGTGAGACTATGAAATCTGCGCATCTGGCGGTATATGTCTGAACTACTCAGTACAAATAAGGAATTTTACCAAAATATTTTTTCGAACGAATGGTGTATGAAGTTATTTCAAAAATATATTTCTTCACTTGAAGGAAATATTTATTGGACATAAATCGCTTCACTCTATTTATTAAAAGAAACATATCTCCCAAGTGAATAAATTATAACTTAAGTGAACAAATTACTTTATTCGACTAATGACACGTTCTATTAGAACGAAAGAAATATCGCTTTCACTTAATTAATATTGCTTTCATTTATGTCAATATTTCTTTGATTCAAAGAAACCAAAATATTTGTTTCACGCATCGATGAGTTACTTATTTCAAATGAAATATTTTTAATTCAAAGGCTCAAAATTATTGAACTAAAAAAATATTTCTTTGGATGCGAAAGCAAGATTTAAGGAAACTA
>CAKNYM010036640.1:0-33715 GCA_932195095.1 Andricus curvator | reverse complement strand
TGAGTTTCCCACATGGAACGGCACCTTGAGTCGGCCATTTTAATCTTAATTCTCCAGAACAGCGGAACGCGAACGACACATAAAAATAAACAGTTGGCAATGCATGCGCGCGCATCGCGTCGACTCTACAGCTATGTCAAGTCTACGTCAAGTCAATGCTATGTCGGTTTCTCAATCCTATTGTGGAATCTCCTTAAAGTTTATTAACCCTCTGCCTTGACCAGCGTACCCTTACTGTTACATCCGGATTTCGCTGAAGTCGATGTTATTCCGCTGGCTCCGACGATGATTTGACGAGGAAAAACTGTAGTCCGTTGCTGACTTGACTGGTTTGAAAACCAAAACCGCGAAAAAAAGGTCAGGGAGATATAGTTTATTTAACCCTAGAATACCAACCATAATAAAAATTCCTTGTTACTAAATATACGTCTCACAGACGTACATATCATTAAAACCTGCTGAAATGAGGTTTTACAAGTATGATGAGCTGTATATTAATTATTAGGCTAAGAGTTTGGTGAATATACCCACAACACACGATTTCAAATATTAACTTTACTTATAAATTGTAATTTGTAAACTACAATAATTATAGGTAAATTATTTATAAATTTTAAGTCTTTTCTTTAAATTGGCTCTATATTGACTTTATTTATTTATTTTAATTAAATTTGCACTTTTACAGTCTATCGTGTACCAGTCAGATTTTTTTTTCTTTTTGTAGAAATTAAAAAATCACAGAACTCATGTCCTATCGAGAAATAACATAACTTATAAGTCTTTCAATACTTATTGTATTGTATTCTATTGTATACCATTAAGCCATTTCCCTTTCAGGATAGGCGTGACACTACCCGATTCGGGTAGTGTTTCTAGGTGGATAGTTTCTTGTAGTAAATAACTACAAGTGTGGGCTCACCACACCCACGATGTGCCAACAGCACTCAGTTTTATTATTATTTTTTATTACCTAAGAAAAAACGAGAGAATGAACAGTTGAACTAGAAAACATACTACATACGATTAGTAGGAAAAATAATTAGAAGAATTGAAGAAAATAAATCAGACAAATGTCCAAACAAGTGCTGATGTGGTACAAAAAGAAGGTTATAGGCAAGAAATACACACGTGTTTGCTGTGCTCCCAACATATTGATTTCTTGCACTTGTGGTAAATCATCCTCGACATCCTTCGTCTCTTGTACGAACAGAAACTGCAGTACCGTTTCTTTAAATTATTTTCTTATGGTTCTTGAATCGGAAGTTCAATATCAGGAATCTTCAATGTTCTTCTGATACTGGTTCGGACTGTGTTGGGCAACTGCGGGATTTGAAGCCTTTCGTGCATCCATGGGAATGTAAGTTCATCAGCGAGTTTGAACAAGAATTCCAATCTTGACAAAGGTTTTGGTCCGTCCTTATTTCTCTTAAAGTAATTGAAGAGATATACAACATAAGCGTTGTATGTAGCTATATTTATCATGTTGTAGAACAGGCACATAGACCACCTCTTAGTTTTTCTGTTGCAGCTCGTGTTGTTCACACTCTGGTCAAATGAATCGACGGATCCTTTAGTTTGGTTATAACACAGAATAATTTCTGGTTTCATATCTCTTTCATTGACTGCATCATCATCGTGCATAGTTGATATGAGCGTCACCAATTTGTTTTTGCGAGGTTTGTATGATACGGCAGTAACATCTTCGTGAAAGAGAAAAAAAGATGTTCCAGCAGAGTGAACTTGGTACTTAGGATCAACAAATTCATCAGGGAATTCAGATTTGTTTTTTCTAGCTGTTCCAACCATGGTTAGCCCATATTCTTTCAAAAGTTTTTGTGCAAGCGGAATGCTGGTAAACCAGTTATACATGGTAAAATTTCTGTTGGTATTTTTGATCGTTTCAACTAGTTTTTCGACGAAGTATTGTGCTGCTGGTTGTTTGGCCGGGATAGTGCCTTTTCCAAGATACGAGATTGCGTTGATCAATGTAATGAGTTCCATGGTCACAAATCATAACTATTTTTATTCCGTACTTAGCGGGCTTATTTGGGATGAACATTTTAAAACCCACCCGGCCCCTAAAAGCGACAATTTCTTCATCAATCGTCGTGTACGCGCTTGCTTCAAATAAGGTCTTGCACTCTTCAATTAGCTGGTCCCATATACTTCGTATGGGTGCTAGCTTGTCTGTTTTTTGCCGTTCCACCCAAGTTTCTTTCGAGTCAAAGTGAAGTACGTTGAGTAAAAAATTATGTCTTTCAGCAGAGAATATGGAATTGTATCTGTCACCACATAGAAATGTATCGTGAAGCTTCTTGACCTTCATATGATTGTCTTTTTTAGCTCCAGCCAGTATAGTTATACCCAACAGAGCCTTCAATTCAATCATCGTCATATCCTTCCATGTAGAGCTGCTCGAGTTTTTATATTTCTGCCTCTGTAGATTTATCTCTTCATTTGTATGACGAATAATGGTTTCAAGGATTTCTTGAGTGAAAACCGCATTGAAACAATCGACAGGATTGACCAGACCAACAGCTTCATTTTTAGTCTTGCGTGTTACATGCACCACATTTTTTTAGACACTCTTCTGAGACCTACGGTTTATTGGATTGGTTTTCCAAACAAAATCACCATTTCGCCCCACTAATGTATCTTTGTCAAGCCTAACTCTTTTGCTTCCGTCTATATTCACATTATCAGTTTCCCCCCTCTTCTTCTTTTGTTGGGAATTTTTTGGCAAGGGAGTGACTGATTGAGACTTATTGAGCCCTGAGACGGAGGGAATTGCTTTTCTAGTTGTTCGAGACGTTCGGCATTGAGCTAGAGGTCGGACGGACTCCTTTATAACATTCGACAAAATTTCATCCTCATCTTCTTCAGAAGAATATTCGAAATCAGGATCAGCATCGAAGTTATCCGAATCTTCAGTGGAAAGCTCTTCTTCTGTAAGACACTTCGTCTCGCTGCATTCTGACTTGTTCATTTGCAGTTCTAATTCTGTCGCAATTTCTTCTGGCGAAGCCAAATTTCGTTCTTTATCTTTACGATTCATCTTTTCGGTCTGGCAGAGATGTAGACAAATATACGTCAGTTACTAACTATACGTCTCAAAAATGCACTACATTTTCAAAAAGGGTAATGTGCTCACCGTGTGACCTGCTTGAAGGCTGGAGCCCGACTGATGGATGAAGGGGGATCTGAGTGAAGCATACCTGGAGGTATAGTTAGTATTCTAGGGTTAAAAAAATAATTAAAAAACTATGACTAATATCTATCATACATTTTCTTATAAGAGAGAGAGAGAGAGAGAGAATATGTACCACCACTGCACCATTTATGATATTATTTTATTTTAGTTTTCAACTGCAATTAATTAATTAACTTATTCCCCATAAATTATGGTATTTTGATATTTACTGTAATTCATAATGTTATTCTATCAATACTTAGAGATCATTTGAAAGAATTCTTTTCAATTTCGATTTAAAAGATATTCCCTCTATAGAGTTTGAATTTAGTTCTCGTTTCCCACGTCAAGATGGCGTTGTTCGACTTCTAAAAAGTCGCACGACCTTACACTCACTTTGTAATCTACACCTAGTGTCGGGTCGTTATCAGAAATTACCGGTAACGACTGAAATTACCGGTAAAGTAGAGGAAATTCTCCGGTAACGATTGGTAACGAAAATATGGTTAATTTCAAGACTAAATTTGAATTATTCATGATTTTCTGATTATTTTGATATAATATTCATGTATATTTGTTGCATTAAATAACTTACGGGAAATATTTCACGTTTTGAAGTGGTCCTTAACCTCTACAACAGAACTTGGTTTTGCTTAAAGAACTTACGTCCATAATATTTGTTGTAAAAATATTATTTTTTAACAATTCTTTACATTTCTCTCATTCACTTGAAACCAAATACATACATGTTCCTTATGTAAAAAATTTTGCTAAGAAATGTAATGATTCTAAGTAGCTCCTAACCTGTATATATCAGCGTTAGCAGGAGCTACTTAGAAAATTGGATGATTCTTAGTGCTGCCTCAAAAATGTTTTATTAAGATAAAAACAGCAAAAAATTCGAAAAATAATGTTCATCTTCAAATTCATTTTTTTATTCGTAACAACAAATTAATACAAAATTATTGGGACCATTATTGTTAGGACATCTATTAGAGTTATAAGAAAAAAATTGAAATTTTTTTTTATAATATTACCATCAGATCGATAGAAAGAAAATAATCAAAAATAATCATCATTTTTTGACACTTTTACTTATATTGTATTTTATTACTCTCCCTTTTACAAGTTTGAGGGGTCCGTTCCCTTTACATCTTTTACAATTGTACTTAACCACTATGCCTTATGCTTATCTTAACATATAATCCCTTCGCCTTCTTATTATTTACAAATTCGTAAATATTATCTTACTAGCTATTAACTATTATCTAGCAAGTGCGCGAGACCTTCCAGGGCATCGGTTTCCTGATACCATTACTCTTCAAGCTTTTCAAAGACACGCAATACTAATTTTCCTTATCCATATTTCAATTTTGGTTTTCTCCTCCCCCATGCATTCTCTCTTTCCTGTTCTCTTCTAAGCTCTTCAAACACTTTTCCCCTTGTGCACAACCGCTCAATATTCACCTAACTTTATCTACGACGCTCTTTCCCCCTTCCCCTTCCCCTGTACATGTCTTCAACATGTGCTCCCAAGATTCCCTTTCATACCCACATACCGTACGTATTTTCATTTCTTCACTCATCCAATATTTACACTCATTCATGCCATGGCCAACGGCCATGCCACGCTGAAAAAACCAGTTCTCGTCAGATCACTGAAGTTAAGCAGCGTTGGGCGCGGTTATTACTTGGATGTGTGACCATTCGAGAATACTGTGTGCTGTTGGCATATTATGGGTGTGGTGAGCCCAAACTTGTAGTTATTTATAACTACAAGAAAACTATCCACCTAGAAACACTACCAGAATCGGGTAGTGTCACGCCTACCCTGAAAGGGAAATGGCTTAATGGTATACACATGCCTTTTCCCATTCTGAAACGTATCATCCTGGACCACTTGCACTCCTTTTTCAATTTCCCTAGATATTCTGGGACCCCTTCCATCTTGATGAATCTATACCATTTATTATATTTCGACTCCATAATATTTTCCCACCTCTTCTCTTTCTGCTTCTTACTCATACCCCCCCCCCCTACTACCTGCCACTTCCTGCCCTCGTCACAAATTTTCCATTCTATTCTAACTTGCCACCTCTCCTCCTCCCATCTTGAATGTCCCGTGTTTCCTCCCCTCTCTCTATCTAATATTTCCTGCAGGCATGCTTGTGCAACTTTGCTACCCTTACCACTCTTAAGTTTCTCTTCAAAATTCCATACCCTTTTCCTCGGCCTTATCACCAATTTCTCTTTCCCTGTTTCTTCTCTCAACATATAACCTGGGCAGTTCCAGCTCACTCCCATAACCCATCTCAGAAATTTCTCTTGCATGTTTTCTACCTTTTTGTACTCCTTCCACCCCTAAACCTCCACTCCATATCACATCACAGACAATAACAGTGAATCAAACAGCCATGCTCTCCTCTTCCAATCCTCTTTGAATCTTTTTTTTCCAATCCCCCACACTTGACCCATCACCTTACTCTCACTTTCCATCTTTTGTTTCACTTGCAGATCATTTCCACCTCCCGCTTCAAACCAGAATCCTGAATAACAAAATTCCTCTACCATTCCCACCATTTCCCCATATATCGTCCATCCATACTTTACTTCATTCTTTCTCTTCCTGAAACATACTATCTTTGTTTTCGTCACATGAATTGTCAGGTCTTTCTCTCTCACATACTCTTCGAATCCTTCCATTAGTAAGTTCATTCCAATTTCATTCTCTGCCAGTAGCTCCACATCGTCCGCGTACGCGAATGAGTATATTCTCTTATTTCCTAGAACTGTACTCCCTTTACATTTCTTTTCCATTTTCTCTTCTAGGTCTGCTAACAATATGCTGAACAACAACGGACTTAGCGGGCAACCTTGCCTGAGACCCCTCCCTGTCCAGAACTCCTCTCCTTTCTGTTCTCCAATCCCTTGTATTCGTCTCCGTAAAGACCTCTTTGATCCTCTCAATCAGCTCTTCATCCGCCTCCCTTTCTTTCACTGCCGTCCACAAAACTTTCCTATTCACCGAGTTGAAAGCTTCCTTAAAATCTACGAAGAGTGCGACCAGTTTTCCTTTTTTCTGTCCCAGGTTCCTGTTGACTAGATATTTTAGCACGAAAATGATATTCACTGACCCCTTCCCCTTCCTGAATCCTGTTTGATTGTGTGGCATACTTCCTTTCTCATCTACCTGTTTTTCTAATCTCTTCCCAAGCACCTCCGCGTAAATCTTATACGTTACTGGCATGAGAGTGATTCCTCTATAATCTTCCACTTGTTTACCTCCTCCTTTCTTTAATAAAGGTACTACCATACCTGTTCTCCACTCCTCCGGCCATCCTTCTCCTTTCCATACTCTATTACATACATCCCAAATCTCTTCTCTAACCCTTCTTTCGCCAAATTCCAACGCTTCTCGTCATTACTCCATCTGTTTCCGCAAATCCCATTTCTATTCTCTTTTCTCCCAACAATTCATTCCTTACTCCTGACACCATACCCCCTTTCTTTCTTCCCTTTACCTTCTCTTTCTTTGCCTCTTGCATCTGTCACATATATCCCTTGGGTAACTTCCTCTTCACCCTCCTTCAATCCTTCTCATCTACCCAGGTTGCACTCAACATCACTACATCCCATTTCTTCACCTCTTCCCAGAAATCTTTCACCTTCATTCATTAGCGCTGATACGTTCCAAAACGCTATTCTCACTTCTTTCTTCCTTCCTTTCTCCATTCTTTCGTCTTTACGTCCCCTCCCCATTCCTGTGGAAACCCCGTCACTCCGCCTACTTCTCCTTCTTTCCTTTCACCCTCTGCTGTTTCCATTACCTCCTCCCTTCTATCCCTAGTCTCCGTAGTCTCCACCTCTTCCCCTCGTCGTCATGGACCCTCCCTATACACTTCACTCAATTTTTCTTTCTCATCATCCCATAGCGACACATTCCCATTTATCCACATCCTGTCTTTCCCTGTCCATACCTTGTTCCCTTTCACTTTTTCACTCCATGCTCTCTGTTTTATCATCCACTTTCTTCTTCTTTCATTCCACGTCATATCGTCCTCTATCCTTTCTTCCCTCCCATTTAAAGCTTCCTTTTTTCTAAAGATAGCAACTTTTTCTTCCTCACATCTCACTTTAACTATATGTATACGTTATTTACCTTCATTCTTCCTTCCCACTTCATTTATCTCTTCCACATGCACTTTCGCCCCAATTTCCCCCATCGATTTTTCCACTTCTTCTCTTCCTGATTCAGTCTCCACTTTCATTTCTCTAATCACTCTATTTCTACTTCGTTTCGTCTTGTCTTCTACTTCCATTTTCCTTTCTAACTCTCTCAATCTTGATTTCATTCTCACATTTTCTAGTATAACATTCTCATTCGCTTCTTTTACTCTCTGTCCTTCTCTTACCCCTTCATCCCCTTTCTTTATATCCTCCGCTTTTGCATGCTTTAGCATGGCATTCTGTCTTCGGTTCGTTTCCTCTCTAAACCCTTTAATGAGATTTTCCAGCCTTTTTAGATCGACTTTCCCTTTTTCCTTATTCCTCTGCGGTGGAGACTTTTTTTAACTTTTTTCCGCAACTTCTCATCTTCCTGCTCATACCCCTCTTCTTCCCTTCATCTTTTACTGTCTTCCGCCTTATCCCGCTCATCGCTTTTATCCGTAAACTCTCCCCCCTACCACCATTTATCCAAAAGATGTCTCGATCTTAAACTACTAGCTCTGGATCTATTAAGCAATTCCCGACTTGATGGCCTATCTCGAATCCTCCTGTCAGCTAGTCCCCCTTCCTTCTCTCCCGACCCGAAGTTCCCTGGCGTAGTACACTGAATCTCGCCATCAGGCCGTGGTAACTCAATGCTTTAGGAGTGGTCGCGTATATTCGACCGTGGCGCCATCAAACGAGCCCGCAGGTTTTCAAGATAAGATAATAGATGGTTGAGGTTATATCCAGATGATTGGTACATAACCTAATTAAAAACCTTAATAAATTGAAAAAATCAATAGAAAAACAAATAGAAATACATAAATAATTACTGGAATAATCATTTATGTATTTCTGTTTGTTTTTCTATTGATTTTTCCATAAAAACGCGTTTTAAGGAAAAAGCCAAGATAGTAGAAGTATGTTTGAGAGCAGTTTTTATTTAAAATGTGTAATCATTTTTATGAATGAAAGTTCGTAGATAATACTGCTCCCTATCTTAGTTTTTGTTGCTTCGTACTGCAACGATAATCATCAGGTTGAAAATTATGACAACAAATTATATACCGGCTCTCAAACACTTCTTTACAGGCTAGGTTCTGTAAATTCAGACATGTGTTGACGTTCGGTAGACAATGAAGGAGTAAGAGAGATAGATGAAACGTGGACCCCTCAGCGACGTGTAGCGGGGGAAGACCTACAGAGCCATCTAACGAGCCCGCAAAACAGGACCAGAATATGTGCAGTCACGGTTGCCTATATTAGTGACCACGGCCTGCTCGCCATCATCGGAACTAACTCCGGCATCACCCTTACCCCTCCCTGTTTAGCCGGTCTCAGTGAGATCATCAGCACCGGAGTTGTTGTCAACCTGCTGCTGCCCTCTTCCGGTCCCCACTGGGTTTCTCGCAACAAACATGCTGACCTATCTTACCGATCTGCTGTCCCCTATCTTCTCTCTCACTTTTCCGTCCTCGACAACTAAACTCCAAATTAGCACTTTCAACTTTCCTCCTAACCCTTTCAACCTTACAAAACAGACCCCCTCCCCAAGCTTCCACACAACCCCGTCACTAAACTGACTTCCCTTACCACCTTTCGCCTCAATCGAAACCTCCACACCCGTCGCCGAAACCAAAAAAGATAGCACAGAACAAACACGCGTACTTTACTATTCGGTACCGGAAACGGAAGCCTTTGACACTTTTACTTTTAAAAAGTGATATTTATCGCCCATTGCAGGTGGTCAAAAATCTAAAAATTTTCTTATATATATTTTTAAGTTTCCTCCCTGCCGATTGAACGGCACTGAAACGGCAGTCAAAAGGCACTGTCTAGTGCCGTTTCAGTGCTGCTCGTTTAAAGCTACTCAGATTTCAGTTTTAAATGCCTGCAGAAGTTCCCTTTATACCTGCGAATAGGCTACCAAGTAGACCAGCTGAAAGGGAGTAAAAAATGAAAAGTAAAATCTGTAAAATTTTGTAATTACCCATTTAGATAATTTCAGATATCTAACTTTTTGTTTGAAAAGTTTAAAATTGCAATGAATATAATGTATCTCGTCAATGAAATGAGATACGCTAAAACAGACAACATTTTCGAATTCAACTTCAGAATAGTATATTAGTTTGTATATAATTTATAAGTATATAATATACCGGGTGTCCAAAAGTCCCGGGACGGCTAAATATTTCCTCAGGTAAGATATTTTTCAGGGCGGTCAAGGTCATTCTTGAAGGAACTTTCAACAAGGAATTCAATGGTGACCTTTATTTTGATCTTGACCATGACCTTCACGGTCATCTCAAGGTCAAATTGATTTTTTTAAAATGGGAACCTCTATTTTTGACCCCGGGAACTGAGAGAGCGGAAAATTTTACGTCCAGATATGACCTTGACAAATCGAAAATTTGACCTAGAAAGGTCAGGGCAAGGTCAAACAACGTGCAGCAGGATGACTCGACTGGCATGCACTTTTGAAGAAAATGTCCTGGTGAAGGTTCTGGTCATGGACAAGGCCAAAGTCACCAATCGATCGGGAGTATAAAATGCTACAACTCTTGCGTTGAACATTTTCTTCATAAATGCATGCTGGTCGAGTCATCCTGCTGTACGTTGTTTGACCTTGCCCTGACCTTTCCAGGTCAAATTTTCGATTTGTCAAGGTCATATCTGGACGTAAAATTTTCCGCTCTCTCAGTTCCCGGGGTCAAAAATAGAGGTTCCCATTTAAAAAAATCAATTTGACCTTGAAATGACCGTGAAGGTCATGGTCAAAATCAAAATAAAGGTCACCATTGAATTCCTTGTTGAAAGTTCCTTCAAGAATGACCTTGAGCGCCCTGAAAAATATCGTACCTGAGGAAATATTTAGCCGTCCCGGCTTTTTGGACACCCTGTATATAATGAGAAAATTCATAAATTAAAAAAAGTGTTAATAATTTGAAGAAAATTTTAAAAAGGGATTCGGGTTGGTGGCGGCAACTACTGTAAACCACTCTGCTTGTCCGGTACGTGACGAATACAATAGAACCATTATATGACCGTCGCATCACTCTGAGTGCCGTTTAGGTGCCGAAATCAGCACAAACAGTCACTGAAACGGCACTGGCGGCCCAGTGCCGTTTCAGTGCCGTTTCGTCGGCAGGGCTGGTGGATGTTTCGGAATGAAATTGAGTCTGTTTGAATCCGAAAAACTCCGATTAATTCCGATCGATTACGAATGAATGCGAAATCTGTTTCCGACTGATTCCGACCTTCTGGTTTAAAGCTAAATCCAGTACGAATGATTCCGTCCGATTACGATTGATTCTTTTTCAGTCCAAATTGGTGACTCAAGTTCATTCCGAATGAGTCCGCGCAAATCTGAAAGAAATTTTCATTCCGTCTGAATCCGCTTGATACCGAAATGTCATTCCGAATGGCATTGAATGATTCCGTGCTTCAATCAAAATGATTCCGCACCATTCTGAATAAAATTTGCATTCTGTTTAAATCCGGCGCAACACGGTAGCTCATTCCGAATGATTCCACTTGTTCCACTCACAGTCCCAATAATCCACAGTGCCATTCAGCACTCAGTCCGCATGATTCCGTATCGACAGGAATGATATTCTCATTACGTTTGAATCCGTGAAATGACGCCAGTTCATTCCGAATGATTCCGTGCCACTCAGCACTCAGTCCGAATGACTTCGCATCGATCGGAATTAAATTTTCATTACGTTTTAATCCGTCAAATGACGCGAGTTCATTTCGAATGATTGCGTGCCATTCAGCACTCGATCAGAATGATTCCGCATCGAACGGAATAAAATTATCATTCCGCTAGAATCCGTTAAATCATGCGAGTTCATTCCGATTTATTCCGAATTCACTCCAAATAAGTTGAAGAAAAAAAATATAATGGCTCGAAATTATTCTGAATGAGACGGAATCAGTCCAAATGAGCTCGATAGTTATCTGCTGGATTCAGACGGAATGTGAATTATATTCTGATGAGTGCGGAATCATTCGGAGTAAATTCGGAATGGTACAGAATCAATGAGATCGGGCGTGCTTTTTCCTTTACTACATGTAAATAATAATTTGCAATGAGACTTGAAGAATATTGACTTCTGAAACCTCTTGACCCCGAAGTGTCAGGGGAGCCGAGCCTGGACGCTGGAGATGACGTTGTCAAGGAAGCCAATATCGAAAAACGGCCGTGCTTTCTCCTTGACTGCATATAAATAATAATTTGCAATGAGACTTGAAGAAGATTGACTTTTGAAACCTCTTGACCCCGAAATGTCAGGGGACGCGAGTCTAGACGCTTGAGATGACGTCCAGGAAATCAAAGTCGAATAATGGACGTGGTTTTTTCCTTGGCCAAATTTAACTAATAATTTGCAATTAAAGTTGAAGAATATTGACTTCTAAAACCTCCTGACCTTGACATAATTTAAATAATAATTTGCAATGTCAGCCCTCATCAGTCAAAATATTTATTGCTGATTTTATGATGGTAAAAATATCCAAACAATTCATAAATTTGTAACCTCCACTTAAAAAATAAAAATTATATCAAACACTTCAAAAATGTTTAAAACAAAACAAAACTTGAATTATGAACGATGGACAGAAACCGTTAATGAGTCGTTGACGGATGACATTGTGAGACTGAGTCATCCGTCAACGACAATTTTTATTATTTTTATTTTTTAAGTGGAGGTTACAAATTTATAAATTGTTTTGATATTTTTACCATCATTATATCAGCAATAAATATTTTGACTGATGAGGGCTGCCACAGCAGCCGAAACGTTTCGACAAATTTTAAATTACAATTGGACGAAGTTTTATTGATTTTGACCTATCATTGGGGACTATTTTGACACATATCTACAAGGTCGTGACTTATTATCAGCAAGACTTTAGGAATGTTGACTTCTGAAACTTTTTGACACCGAAATATCAGGGGAAAAGAACTTGGACGCTGGAGATCACGTTGTCGAGGAAGTCAAAATCGACGAACGGCCTTGTTTATTCTCTTGGCGAAATTGACTTCTGAAACCTCCTAACCACAAAATCTTAGGGCAAGCGAACTTAGATGCGGAAGATGACGTTATCGAGGAAGTCAAAATCGAAAAACGGTCGTGCTTTTTTTTTATTTTTTAGCTTTAACTAAAAATTAAAAAAAAAATTGTTTTTTTAATTTAAAATTATCCTTGACTACATTTGAATAATAATAATAATTTGAGATGAGACTTGAAGAATGTCTACTTTAATTATTTTTGATCAAAATTTCATCCCTTAATTCAATTGGACCAAAGCCGGCCGCTACTTTTCTATAACAAAATATTCCTGGAGGCCTTTCCGTATAATTTATATTGTTTCGTCTCGGTCAATTCTTCAATTTATTCACTTCTTGTGCAGCCTAGGATATTCTTTTCCAGAATGGTTAGAGACATAAATGTTAGACGATGAGAATGCATACTGTCCAATTGTCAAAAATAAAAAAGGTTTTATCGAATAGGAATGAAAGTTAGGCACTTCGAATCCACTGTCGATTCCAAACTTGAAGTGAACCTCATAAACTTTTCGCTTTTCTTGTATGTATTAGATGAAGCCCTCTATGTCTGTACAACATGCAATTGTTTGCGCTGCTCCAGATACATTTTCAACTTTGAAATTCACAAAATCAAACTTCTTTGAGCCAAAATATCTTATCGATGCAATGACTGATATTCGAAAGCTTCTGCTTTAGATATGTCTGAACATTTTTAGCGTTTTTCGTAGCTACGCGAATAGCAGCAATTCCAATGACCTTCTGCTAAATGAGGTGGCACCGGGTTGGAATGTTTAGAAAGTTTTCTGCGTAATAAAGCGACTCGTTCAGTGCATTTCTTGTGTTTCCTTTTCTGAGAGTGATTTTAAGAGGCTGGTTGCCGCTTCGTTGAGTCAATAATAGATTTGCAGGATTCTTGACGTTTTCTTCGTTCAATTTCCTTTTCAACAGCGTTGAGACGACTTGTTCTCTAACTTTGATACCAGATTCTACTATACAGTTCGTCAGGATATCTAAGCAAGTTGTCAAATTGAACCTATAAGGTATGCCTCTTCCAATTAAGGAAAAGCAGTAGCTCCAGCGTCTTTCGACAACGGGAGTCTTCGGTTTACCTAAGAAAGGAATTTCAGGAAAGGTATAGGAAAGCTATAGGAATGAAGAAAATATTAGAAAGAAATTAGTTCATGACTTTTATTAACTTACCTCAGATTTATTTATTCGTGATGTCTGCTAATATGCTCTTTCTCTTGGGCATAATATTACCTTTCTGAAATTTTTAGAAGATGGTGTTCTTGTCAGTTGACAAACACGACAATTACATAATGTATTGCTGCTACTCAATCTAATAATTCTCTTCAGTATATCAGAAAAGTCTGGTAGTTTTAAGCTTTTTTCTGTATCATCTGCTATAGTCTTTTAAACATCTCTTTTGCAGGTAGAGCACGTAACTAGGGACAACCGACTGTCATCAACATCATAATGAAACATTTTCTCCCCGTAAACACTCAATTTCCCCTACACGAATAACGTCTTATTTTTTCCGAAACATAATAAGGAAATTCGTCGATGATTTTCATCGTGTGTTCTTGGTTTATCTTGTGACGTTTTCAAACCTGCCTGTCAGCACTATGAAATCTTAACCGCATACTTAAAAAACAAAAAGCGACGCAGAGTCAGTGAAATAGAAGAAGATTTATAATAGATAAATAAAATAAAATTAGTAATACTAAAAATATAAAAATTGGTTTAAATTAAATTATTAATACTGAAGACCGAATAAATTTTAAATTAGGCAGGGTTCTACACTTAAATTCGCAGAATCTCTCGGGGACGAAACATGTTATTTTTTAGAGAAAATGAGGAACCAAGCATTCATCACTTCAGTCTTATTTCCAGAAAACTGAACTTAATAACCCTTCCATGAAATTCAAAAATGGCTGCAAAGATTTTTTTTTTTTCATTTCAATCTCAAAATAATCGTGAGGTATCACAGTAATGAGAACAGAACAAAATCTTAAGGGGCAAGACCTTTTGGGTTGAGTTCCATCGAAGCCCACTGTGCACTGTAAGCCTAACTTTAAAATAGATTCAGGAGATGACGTTAATGCAGGTACAGAACATTTATTTAATAGATGGAATTGCAAGGAATAACTCGCGCCTTTGAAATTCAGGGTACCATATTACGCGAGTCAACCAGTCTTTTAATAGATACAGAAGCGCATTTTTTTTTAAATATTTTATTTGCGTTACCTTATGTTTCAGACTAAACTCGAGCGTCAGTCGTCTGAAAACAGGCTGACCTTTTTTAATTCGTCAAGTTGAAAGAAAATTTTTAGTTAAGATTTTTGGCTACAACATCTTAGTTGAATTGTACGCATATAGTAAGAAAACGGTTTCGAAGCACTAGACTGTACCTGCATGCTACAAGCCCGCCTGCAGGCGGTCATATGCCGGTGTCCCATTTTAATCTATCACCCCAAGTATCTTCTAAAATACTTTATCTACGAAAAAATGGTTCGGACAAAGGTTAACCAGGACCGAGGGGGGCAGAGAACCGTACCATCAATTTTGACCTTGAGGTCAATTTTGAAGGTCATTTGAGGGTCAAGATGACTTTTTAAAATGGAAACCCCTATTTTTGACTCCGGATTTGAAAAGAGCGGAAAATTTTACGTCAAAAATGTTTTATGAGAAATTTGCTTTTGTGACCTTAGAAAGGTCAAATATCAAGGTAAAGGTTTAAAAAACGATCATATGCCCTTTTTTGAAATTAATTGATGTTCTGAGAATAGCAAACCTTTAAGATGCTTTTAACAAGTCGATAGAATGTAAAAATGTTAACCACCTTGACCATCTTGACCTGCAGGTAAATTGTCAAGGTCATTTAAAGGTTAAAAGTCAAAAAAGTCTTCTGAAGAGAAGTCAAATGAAGGGCAACTGTTTAAAAAGCTCTTAGAACCTTACTTTTAGCGTTACCCGGAAACAACGACGTGGTCGTAGTAAGTCCGAACCATTTTTTCGTAGATAAAGTATTTTAGAAGATATTTGGGGTGATAGATTAAAATGGGACACCGTGCATATATATTTTTAATTTACAGTAAATTTATTGGGCATAAACTTTAATGTGCCCTACCGGAAATGTCTACCCTTTAAAGTGGTATAGTAATTCATAAGTGTTCCTATATGAATTTTTATGCCCATTTACGATATTTAACTTCCAATATAAAAAACTATGGCTTGGCCTATCAGGATTTTCATGGATATCTTCTATTTCGGCCATATTTTACCCTTCTAATAGCACTGCAAAACATTTTTCCGGTTGCCCTAAGATTTCTTTACTACCATCTTTTTCGTTTTTACGGCATTGGCCGCGACCCTGCCCTGCCGAATAGACCGAAGAAACTACGAGCTTCGGACAGTAGTCTCCATTTACTCATTCAAGATCTAACGTCCTTCTCCAGAACTTCAAGAGGCGACATATATATTCGTCATCGAATTTTCGACTGGGGATGACTACAACATCAAAGTCAAGGAGAAGTAAAAAGTATTCTTGGGTCGCTCCATGATCTCAGGACACACGAGGGCTTGGTCGGCCGGTCGTTGTGATTTCGTCTTACCTGTGGCCACCCATATCACGATCGTGAGACGTGGTCGTAGGTGTGCTTTACCGCGGTTCTACTGCGAGCCAGTGTCATTCTCATGGATGGCAATCGCTCCGAGGAGGATGCACGATGCAAAATCGGTGAAGAAAAGAAAAGAAAATCATAAAATGAAGAGTATATCCGACTCTTCAAATATATGTCGAGAGCCGATTAAATATTATGTAATTGCTGGGCATTAATACAAAATATTTACTCGTGTAATATAAATTTTCGGGAAGGCGAAAGTCTGAGATTCGTCGTTAACCTTCATTAGTTATAAGATGCAACGTCAGATTGCTTAATATTGTATTGTATATCTAATGGAATCTGACGTTGCAGCTTATAACAAATGGAGGTTAACTACGAATCTCGGACTTGTAGCTCCCAAAAATTTCTATTACACGAGTAAATATTTCATATAAATACTCAAGCAATTACATAATATTTAATCGTGTTTTTGAATTATATTTTAAAAGTAAAATTTACTCTCGCTTTTACGATTTTGTACAAATTTGTAAGAGCACTTTTATAAAGGCAAAGAGTTGAACTCAAGATTTAAAAAGGTTCGTTTTGTTAAGAAAAAAAAACTTTGATCCTATATCCTTTTTGACACGATCATGAAAATAATTGCCACGTAGGAAAATTCGATGCGAGATTTTATAATCTTTCAAATGATTCTACTTGCAAAGTCCCAGATTTAGTTTCTGCACAGATATTCGTCTTTGACGTGAAGTATTAATTTCTAAACGGTGAAAGGGAATGTACCCAAACTTTTTGTCGATAGTGCATGCTAGAGGTTATCCGTGAAAATATAACCCGAGTGTACCACATTTTTCGCTACGTATTGTAGCCTTAACCCCCAACCCCCCACACACACATATCACGTAAGTTTTCTTATAATACGTATTCTATTTTCAGGTCGTTCTGTCATCTGTCATCCATATGAGTTTTAAACAAGAAATAAATTTTCTACGAAAATAGTTTAATTTTCAACCCAAAAAGACTAATTTCCAACAAAACAGTTGAATTTTGAATCAAAAAGCATGACTTTTTAACAAAATTGTTAAATTTTCAACCAGACAGCAGCATTTTTCTCCAAGAACGGTGCAATTTCTACTGAAATAGACAAATTTTTTAATTAAAAAGACAAATTTACAAAAAAATAGTTGAATTTTCATCCAAAAAATAATTCAGTTAAAAATTCAACATTAAGATTCAATTTAAAAAAAAAGTAAATTTTCTATGAAAATATTTGAATTTTCAACCCAAAACGACGAATTTTTAACAAAACAGTTGAATTTTCAAACAAAAAGAATGATTTTTTAACAAAATTGTTGAATTTTCAAACAAATAATACAATTTATAACTCAAAAGATAATCTTCAACAGGAAGCAACTGCAAAAAAGAAAGAATTATAAATACAAGGCAAATAAATTACTAATAAGAATAATATGTAAGTTAATATTCAACTGCCAGAATGTTAAACTTGTATACATTTTAAACTAGAATCTTTTATAAACGGAATACAAATATTTCATATTTATTCTTCTTGACAGTTATTTAAAGTTATAGAAATTCACTGACTTTTACAAGATTTTTGTTTGTTAATTCCCTGACTTTTCCCTGACCAATGAAATTCCCTGACTTTTTTTTTAAATTGTTGTTGGCTAGGTTCGTTTTTCACTGACCAGATTTCTTTGGCACGTACAATTCATATTAAATTTATGTATACTCACTGCGAGTTATTTGTTTCATTTGCGAATTTCCAAAAATTACGTACATGAATGAAAGACCCCCCCCCCCCCTTCCGTAAAGAATCGTAGCAAAATATCTCGACCCCTCCCACCTCCTTGAGCTGCGACGTAATTTAAGTTGGGTCCCTAATAAGCAAACACTATTTGAATAAAAAGTGTTAGCACAAATATTTTCGCTTAGCCCAGATACTTCGATATAATTATAATATATTTGATATAAAGTTAAAAATATTTACTATTGAAATAGTTTACTTTAGGCCACACGTCTTTTACTTTATCATTTTTTAACTTTTTCATGACGGAAACTAATAGTACCAACTTACAATTTGTTATGATGACAATTTTTACAATTAACTGTTTGAACATTTCTAAATTTTTTAAATTAAAAAAATGAAAATTTCCATTAAAGATTTTCAGGCCCATATCTCTAATGATGACTGTTTACAGTTTAAAAGGACGCCAGCCTCCACGGCATTGTATAATAACTACTTCTCTTTACCTGTTGCAGTATACAGTGCTGAAGACCAGAATTTTCTCGGAAATATTGATACAATACTGTTTGAAATACCTCTTGTATTTCAAAATATTTTGACATAATATTTCTACCCGCCCTTATTTCACGATTAGTCGTTTACCTTTAAATATTTCCTGACCTAAAGAAGTAGAGAAAGGGTAATTTTAGATAAATAAACCAAAAATGACAAATTCCATCAAAAAATGGTTCAAGAAATTTTTTAAGGACATTTTAAAAGCTGCAATTCAACCATACAGCTGTTTTCCGTATCTCACGCTGTTTTTCGGAAAATTTGCTTTTTTTAAAGTATTTTCGACAAATAAAACAGAAAATGACAAATCCTAACAAAAAATGCTCAGAAGAAATTTTGTAGGATTTCTTGCATATTATTTTCGAGAAATAAAACCCAAACATCAAGTCTTATCAAAAAATGGTTGAGGGAGAAATTGTAGATATTTTAAAAAGCTTCAATTCTTCTTTTAAACTTTCTTCACGTATCTGCCGTTGGTTCACAAACTCGCTCTTTCTTTTAGAATACAAAAAAGTGTGCCAAAGCTCGACAATTTGATCCGTTCATTTTTTCGAGAGTTATCATGTTTGCGGACATACAGACATACAGACAGACGCCTTTGCCAAAACTTGATTTTCGGCTTCAGGGGGTCTCAAAAGGTGGAGATCCGTTCAAAAACTGAGGTTTGAAATTTCGGCCTATTGTAATACTTTCTCAATCATAAATGATAAGAGTGTAAAAATGATTACATATTTTAATGAGTGAAGACTTATTTTGTGCATTAGAATTGTAATTCTAATTAGAAATTCTAATTAAAGTTTTTAATTTTTCGATATAAGAATTATTCCAATTAGAACGTTTTATATTAAAAATTATGACTTCTAATTTAAAATAAAAATTCTTAATTTTGAAGGTTTCAATTAAAAATCATTCAACATTGAAGGCTTTTAATTAGAAATGATATAATCTTTATCGGTTATATTCGATTTTGTTTAACTTCGCAAGCGTTCCTCATTTAAAAGATCAATTTAATACATTCTGACATTATTATATTTTTATCGTTACAAAATAATAGCAATGCTTTTATTTATAACCCTGCAACCTTAACATTTATACATTTGCCAAGAAAAAAAAGTTTTGAATGTAAATGAAAATTTAGTGTAAGTTTCTGGAGTTAATTTTTACATAGAATTTCATGGTGCAGTTTACTTATAACCTAGGATCAATATTGATTAATTTGTTTCAAATTATTTAATAAAAAATTGCTGTAAGAAAATGAAAATTTAATACATGTTTCTTTATGCATTTTAAAGAAACATTTATATCATCTTTACTTAATACACCGGAATGTGAAATATCAATTGGAAAACTAAATATTTACCTAATTACAAAATTAGCATTAAAATTAATTATTGTGACAAACCTTTAATATTGTCACTAATTTATTTTCTGCACAAATAAAATAATGATTGGAATTTCAAAAGTATTGTCATTTTATATTAATTTGTTATTTTGTAAATCATGTCAGAATCCCTGCTTCTACTTAACGATGTTTTGAGATAACATGGAGAAGCTGCAAGGATAATAGATTTAAAATCATTACCCTTAGAGCCGCAGACCAACGATTGTACCTACACAGAAAGAGTGAAGGAAGGTAGTACGAAGAGGGCAGTAGCTACGCACCGCACGAAAGTAGTTGCTATATATATTGTTCCCCCACTCCGCCGCCACTTGCCGCATCTAGGTGTATAATATCTTTGCTGAGAGACTTTAGTGAAGTGTCAGAAATGCAGCAATTGTCTGAAAACCTGTTTCTGCACCCGTTGCATGTTATACCTGGGTAATGGGTATATACCTGAGTTCCGGAAACATTGCATTGAATTGTAAAGGATTTTCACAATCTATCGAGATTTGGAGTCAGTTTCCCTCTTTGAGTTCGACTGCAGACATCTGGCGTGGATAGCTATGGTTGCAGGATTAGATATCGAACGCAGATTGCGTGAAAATATCTATATAATTGATTTTATGGATCGAGAAATTACCGGAAGTAGATTACCATCAAATTTGCAAGTACTTCGGGTTTTCTTATACAACCATCGTCATTTGAAAGTCAGTGTACAAGAGAGTGCTGTTTTAGTGTTGAACGAAGTAAAAAGTTTTTGGACAAAAGAACGCTTACCTGTGCGAAAAGAACAACACTGTTTAACAAAGATAAAAGATCTATTTGGGAAATGGCGGAATCTTCGAAAGGGTTCAAGTCGTCAGTCAGAAACGCAAGTGAGGAATGAATGTTAGTAAAGCACTAACTTTTCTTGAAATTTGAAGTAATTCCAAACAGGGATAAAAGTATCACGAAAGTTCCATTACATTTATTTATTTCCAAATGTTTACAAGTTCTTATGGGATTTATGTTTCTATAAAGATTACTGCACCGAATCCATTTCTAATCAGGCAGGTTCTACACTTGAAGTCGCAGAATCTTTTTCGTGAAAATTTATTTCTAGAGTTTTACCCATTATTGTGAATCTAAATTTGCATAGAGACATTAAACTATCACAGAATCATAGAAAAAATTATTGAAGACATTTTTCGAATTTAAATTGTCCATTTATATATAAAATCTGAAAAACAACTCAGAGTACTAGAAACATATGGGCAATTTCTGTGAAAGGGGGCGAACTCCACCATTTTATTTTATTTTTAAATATTTTTTACAACTTTTTGTTTATATAAAACAGATATTCCATAAATTTTATGCGGGCTAAACTATTTCTGTGGTCAAGGGAATTTTTTTCTTGGAGAAAATTGAATTTTTTTATTTTTCTCGGAGATAGTGCAAGATATTATGAATGATTAGAACTTTTTGTGCAGATTTTTAACCTGCGGAAACTATTTCCTTCACATTTTTTTGTATCTGTTGTAAATTGTAAAAAAATGCGAAAATTCTATTTTATGAAAAAAATTCTATTGTCCGCAAAAGTTATTTAGCCGGCATGATACTCACATGGTATCTTCCCCATGATAGTACAAATTTAACAAAAAATTGACAAGAAATATAAATGTGCGTTTTTTGAGAAAATCGACTATTATTATTTTCAGAAACACCGCCGCCATTTTGTCATTCTGAACATTTTCATAATTTTCTTGCGAGTTCTGAAAGAAGGCAATAAGCTCTACCAGAATCTGAAAAGAATCTTAAATATCTCAATTAGGTCCAAAGTTATATACGGTTCACGAAAATATTGGCATTTTTTTGAAAAGCAACGCAAAAAATGCAAATACGTATTCTGTCCTCGAGAGATTCTGCAACTTCAAGTGTAGAACCTGCCTGATTTGAAATGAATTCGGTCAGTGGTAATATAGGACTACTAGGGTGGTTCTTATTTGTACTTGGTTGATCTTTTTTTCAAATTTCTCTGCTCTCACCCCCCAGTTTTGTTCGAATGTCGAAAAAAAAATCTCCTCCAAATTTGAGCAAAATCGGTTAATATTTGGGGGTCGCGCAAAGGCCATGCAGTTTCCCATTGATTTAACATGGGAAAAAGTCAGCTTTTTGTAAATCTAATATTTACACGCGATAATATGTTACAAATAATTCCGTGTTTCAGTATATTGTTCAGAACTCTTTAGAGAATAAGAATCAATCATAAATTTTGGGGTTGAATATTTTTAAGCCACTTTTATGGGTCCCCAAAGAAAACCCCATTAGTGACAAATTTGAATTTTACGTAATATTGCTGCTTATTGACGCTTTTTAAACGTTAAAAAAAATAAATGATCACTAATCAGTAATTTAAGAATATCCAATCATTTTTTAACTAATATTCAATTGTTTAAACAATTTCAATTTGTTTAAATATTTGTTTTTTTCAGTTAACTCGCGAAATTAACGTATTTTCTAGACTTTATGAGTTATTTAATCAATGATAACAATAAAATAATTTGTTCAAATAATTTTACAATTATTTAAATAATGCGTATTTGTTCAAGTATATATTTTACCTGAAAAAGCAGGAGAAACATTTTATCTCACTAAATTTTCAACAAATTTTAATATTTTCAAGTACTAATATGGTTATTATGAATACTCGTGGATGTTTGAACAAATTTATATTGTTCAAGCCATTTTCTCGTTAACATATTCTATTTTTGCTATTTTTCAAATGATTGAGATATTTTTATGTTCTACTTTGCTTTTTAAGAATACTCTCGAATGTTTCATTAAATTAATATTGTTTAAACAATTGAATATTAGTTCAAAAATGACTGGGTATTCGTAAATTACCGATTAATGATTTTTTTTTGTTAAATTTTAAAAAGCGTCAATAAACCGCAATATTAAGTAAAATTCACATTTGTCACTTCTGGGGTTTTCTTTGGGGAACCATAAGAGTGGCTTAAAATTATTCAACCTACAAATTTATGATTGATTCTTATTCTCTGACGAATTCTGAACAATATACTGGAACAGGGAATTATTTGTAAGATACTATCGGGTTTAAATGTTACATTTACAAAAAGCTGACTTTTTCCCATGTTAAATCAATGGGAAACTTCATGGTCTTTGCGCCACCCCTAAATATTAACCGATTTTGCTCCAATTTGAAGGACATTTTTTTGCGGCATTCGAAAAAAACTGGGGGGTGAGAGCAGAGAAATTCGAGAAGTGAAAAATGAGGGCCACCTTAAGGACTACTATTTCAGTACTATTTTTTGGATCATAAATCCCATAAGCCCGTGTGAAAATAAAAAACAAATGAAATAAAATTCAAGCTTCCTGGAAACTTTGTCCCAAAAATTGATAAGACCTTCTAAGAATTACCATAAAATGAAGTAACACTTTTCCATGACTTCTATACGAAAAAAGTCCTCTTGAATACTTAATTAACCCTTCAATCATATTTCAGCAGTCCTTTCTTGTGACAAATCACCCGAGAACTTGTGGAAATTCTCAAAAAAAAAAATGAAATTGAACTTTTTTGGTACTTTTTCCCCTATTTTAATTCTTCAGAAATTTTTAGAATAGTTTTGTGGGTTGTCTGTGGGGGGGGGAGTTAAATGCAAGTGTTTTTTAATTATACAAAAATTTTTTTTTCTTTCAAATATCAACGATTATATTTTCGATTAAAATTTTATATTTATAGGTCGCAAATTCAACTCCATAGTTGAAAATTGGACTACTTTCTTGAAAATTCATTTTTTGCGTTGAAGATTCATAATTTTAGTAGAAAATTGATCTCTTTGGTCGAAAATGGTGAACTAAATAAACTAGTAATAAGAATTTTTTATAAGTACTTACTTATTTTAAAAACCTGTTATTTCGAGAATACTGACCCTTGATTGAAAAATAATTGAAAATATCCTTTCTCCAGATTTCTTAACAAAATTCACTGCAAGCGAGTCTAAATTAACTGTACTTTTAATTGGTTCCTTACATCGGTGTAAGTTATTTACTCATTATATGTTCCAGTAATTTAAAATTTATATTTTCTTAATTTCAGTTCATATTTCGGAAATGCAGCATTCATCCAGTTCTAGCAGTGCTTCGCTGGAAGAGAGACGACAGGTGGCTAAAGATGAATATGCAGCAGACCCTGATTTCGCCACACCCATGTCGGTAGATCAATCTTTTACTTCTTGTATAAATTCAGATTCAGATGCAGAAGAGACGTCATCCAAACCAAAGCAAAATATTATGTCACTAAAGCTTGCCTCAGCTCTAGCCGCTGCTAAAGTAAGTGCCAGAGAAGCCACACGTATTTTAGTGGCTGCCTGCGAATCTTTCGGCATCGATCCTAATAGTGTTGTCGTCAGTCGATCTTCAATTCGCAGGTTTCGAGAAGAATCTCGCGCTCAGTACGCCAAAACCATCCGACAAAAGTACGGAAAAGTTACGGACAAAGCATTTATAGTGCACTGGGACGGAAAATTACTTCCATACCTAACAGGACAAGAAAAGGTTGATCGATTGCCCGTAATTGTTACTGCTGAAGATAACGAAATTCTGCTGGGAGTTCCCGAGCTGGAGAGTGGATAAGGACAGGAAGAAGCTGAAGCTTTTTTTGAATGCCTTCAGGAATGGGGGTTTACTGACCTTATACAAGGAATTTGCTGCGATACGGAAGCAGCTAACACTGGTGTGCGAAACGGTGCCTGTACTTTGCTAGAAGAGAAAATTGGAAGGCATCTTATATATTTCATGTGAAGACATCATATTCCAGAGATTCTCCTGAAGGGTGCATTTGAAGTAAAGTTTGGGAAAACAACAGGTCCATCCGTTCCTTTCTTCAAAAAATTTCAGGATGACTGGGCCAGTTTAAATGCCCAGAACTACGAACCTGGAATCAACGACCCATACGTAAAAAAAGCCCTAAAGAATAAGGAAGAAAATATCCCGGTCTTTCTCATGGAGAAACTGAATGACGATTACTGCCGGGAGGACTACAATGAGATCCTTGAGCTGGCGGTAATATTTTTGGGCCGCATCCCAAAGCGTGGCATTTTTTCTCGTCGTCCAGGTGCTATGCATCAGGCAAGGTGGATGGCGAAAGCCATTTACTGCCTGAAAATTTTCCTGCTGCGGAAGGAATACCTTATGTCTCCAGCGGAAGAAGAAGAAGATAGGGAAGCTTCTGAAACCCTCTTAAACAAAATGAAAAACCACTTGTGGTACTTTACTCCACAAGCAGCAGCGTTAGCCTTTTTTGACGATGAACTAGTGCCAGAAAAGAAAAATTTGATGAGGAAAGCTTTGGAAACGGAAGACCAGCATCTGGAGAACTTGAAGCGCTTGCCAGCATCATCAATTCAGGACATTCTCACAAAGAATATCGACGCTTTTGTCTCAAAAAAATCCAAAGATTTTTTCACGGGCCTCCAAATTAACACATCCTTTCTCAGCAAAGACGCGAATCTTTTGAAAACTGATGTAGAATACCAGCAAGGTACAACCGCAGTCAGAAAATTAAAAGTGTTTAACGATGTAGCAGAACCAGGTATAAAGTTGATAGCGGACTTTAATTCTCCTCTTACTAGAGACGAAAGTCAGAAACAATATTTACTACAAGTGGTAACAGAGTACAGAAAGCAATTTCCTGACTGCAGTAAGTCTACCTTATCCAGGGAGATGTTATAATCAATTAATTATTTGTTTGGAGTTTTCTTAATTTGTATATATCTTTTTATCGCCGAGACGTGTTTTCTCCAGGGCAGGAGTGGGGGGCGGGGTGCTGATATTACAATATTTGCAATTCCAAGTTTTTCTTTTACGCTTTGAAATAAACTTCTTGTTGTAATCAAAAAAAAAACTTTTACAAGTCATTTAAAGACCTAGTCCTTCCACCTATTCCTAATTATTCTATTCTTTGTTTTTGCCTCTTGTGTAAAATAGCTTTTTTTTCGTTAATTAATTTTTTTAAGCATTTGGAAAAGAAAAAAAATAATTCACTCAAAACAACAATACCTTTCGAAAAATCATTTTTGTTGTGGTTGACTTATTACTTGTTCATAAATAAAAAGGCGATGCAAAGTGAAAGATTTTAGGAAAAACCGCCACTTTCTAGCACTTATCTGAGAAAAGATAGTTATAAACAATATTAAATTGTTTAAACAACTTTTCTGTTAACTTTAATTAATTTATTACCTCACTCAGTGAAAAAAGGACAGAAAGGTAAAAATTGCCGTAAAACCGCAACTATCAGGCGCAATCGATATAAATGAAGATAGTCATAAACAATAATAATTTTTTTAAACAATTATTTTTGTTAAATCTAATTAATTATCAAGTCACGCCTAATAAAAAATAAAGAAACAGTTGAAAATTTCAAAAAAAAACGCAACATTCTACCGATTAAGGAAAGAGAATATTATTAACAATGATAATAACTTCTTTAAACAATTATTTTGTTAAGTTGAATTCATTATTACTTCACTCCAAATGAAAATTAAATAAAAAGCCAGAAATTTAAAAAAACCGCATCTTTCTAGCATTATTCAATAATAATATTATTAATAAGTATAATAAATGGTTTAAATAATTATTTTGTTAACTTGAATTCATTATTACTTCACTCCGAATGAAAAGTGGACAAAAAACCATAAATTTAAAAAAAACCGCATCTTTCCAGCATTATTCAAATATAATATTATTAATAATTGAAATAAATTGTTGAAACAATTATTTTGTTAACCTGAATTTATTATTGCTTCACTACAGATGAAATTTGGCCAAAAAGCCAGAAATTTAAAAAAAATCCGCATCTTTCTAGCATTATTGAAATATGATATTATTAATAATTATGATAAATTGTTTAAGCAATCACTATTGTTAACATTGATGAACTATCACTTCCCTCTAATTGAAAATTGGATAACAAATGGAAAATTTGTGAAAAAACCGCGTCTTTCTAACTCCATTCTATGAGAAAATTGCTAAAAACAATAATAAATTGTTGTAAAAATTCATGTAAATATCTAATTTTCAGTATAAAGTCATTTCATTTATTAGAAACAATTCGCATTGAAAAAACAGCAAAAAAATCATAATTAACGCCAAAAACTCGCAAAACCCATTTTTTCACTTATGGGGTTTCTTTGGGACCCTATAAAACAGACTTATGGTGTTGGTTTTTGAAAAGTGATATTTTACTCGTATTCTATGGCTAATTGTGATGAGAAATGTTGAGTTTCAACTCGATTGAGATTATATTAAGGATTCTGAATAAGATTTACAAAAACGTCTTTTTTTCTTATGGAAAATACATGTTAAACTTCATGGGGCTTGCGCCACCGCTCAATATCATTTAAAAAAAAAAAAAAAATGGATTTATTTTTGGGTGGATTCGAACAAATTTGGGGGGTGTCCCGATAAAAATTTTTAAAAAAATTTTCCAATGCATTTTTGGACCACCCTAATATATATATAATACAAAAATGACACTATATACTTTAAAATATTTTTAATTTTAAGCTTAAAAAAATGCATCCTATGACCCTTACCTTTAATATTACCAGCCACAAAGAAATTTTTAGGATCAAAAGTCGGCTACGTGGGACGACGAGGGATACGCATGATAAAATATATATTGAAAAATATTACCAAATATCCAACAAGCAATAACATACATTTTAAGGTAAGGAATTATTTTGTTATTTTACTTACATGTTTAATTATAATTTTAATCATCCTTATATAGAGCATTATATTTACTGCCATTTGACGCCGTAGTCACTTTCTGTAAAAAAATCTTTGCCATATTCGTTTTTAAATGTATTTTAAAGTGACATGATGTTACTCCTAGAACCAAACGGGGACAAACCTAATAGTAATAGATCTCAAAATTCTATAACTACGTTTACAACCACATTTTTTTACTACTTTCTCTAAGCAAATGTTGCTCCGCTAACTCTAATAAGTGGCTCTGACTAGGTACTTCGTTAACTTTAACCAGTTGCTCTAACTATTTACTTCGCTAACTTTTACGGAAATACCGGTAGTGGAGGCAGCGTAGACCAAAAAAGTATGTTATCTCACATTGGTCTGAAAAAGCTCGGATTTGAATAATTTTTTTTCTGAAATGTTCTAAATTGGAAGTACTAAAAGGTTTATAGTTTAAAAATTCCCGCTCGAAATGCAAAATTGCAAAAAATCAAAAAATACCTTAAATTTGAGAAAAAAAATGTTGAACGTAATTGATTGATTATATTTACTTAAAAATGAAAAATAATAATTAATTATCAAAAGTAATTAATAATTAGATATTTAATTAGGATTGTATTAATTGAAAAATAAAAAAAAAATAAAAAAAATACCTGAAATTTAAGAAAAAAGAGCTGAACGTAATGGCTTCTTTTTTTTGTCTAAGAATGAAAAATTAATAATTAATTAATAAAAATAATTAATAATTAGATATTTTATTATGATTTTATCAATTGCCAAATTGAAAAAATCCAAAATTACCTTAAATTTGAGAACATTATTTTAACTTGAATGATTTTTTTTTTCTTACGAATGAAGAATAAAGACTAATTAAGAAAAATAATAAATAATAAGATATTCCATTGAGATTTTATTGATAACAATTCACACAAATTCAAAGTGAAATATTGTACATGAAAAAAATCTCTGCAAAAAATGTAGGAATGTGATATAAATTGCTATATTACTTCCGTATTTCTTCAATAATCTTGCCCTAATTGTTCTATTGTCTGGAATATAAAAAAAAATTGTTTCATATTTTTTATAAATAAAAATTCTTTGAAAAATTACCAAATATAATTGAAAAATTTCTTATCATGTCCATTTTCTATATATATATTATATACAATATAGAGTCGGGCATATTTCATGACACAAGTGAGTGATTACAAACTGTTTAAATAATTGAGAATAATTTCAAAGAAAGTATGTCACTGTTAACATTCTTTAATTATATACATAAATTTTTGATTTATTTCCTACAATATTAGCGAGAAAAAATTAAAATTGTTTAAATAATTCCCAAATGTGTATTATCATTTATATTTTATATTGATATATAATATCATTTATGACGACACAGAGTAACGTTTCACGATTTGCGGGAGCAAAAATGCTGTTTAAACAAATTATAATTGTTTAAATTGTGAAATGTTTTCTTTAGCCTGCTGCTCACACAACTCAGTACCTACAGCCTGATGGGGACAAAAATTATTTGAATTTTTTTTTATAAATAAAAAATGGTAATTTTATACATTATTTTCTCTCACAGGTCCGTCTTTTTTTGGGGCACGCCGCAATTACATAAGGGTTATTTCATGAGAGGTTCATTTTTTTAAAGTGTTATTTCAATAGTATAGCAGAACTCAGAATGGACTCAAAAGTACTTTGTTCTTTTTTTTTTTAATAAACTGCACAAAACTTATATAGGTCTCAAAATATCGTATACACATTGTAGGGAAAGCAATTAGTCCCTTTCAAAAGGATTTTCTCGTAAACGGCTACTTTTTTTCAACAAATTTTTTTATGATTCAATAGAACCAAATAACACGTCGAGATCATTTTATGATTTTTATTTGAAATTAAAAAAAAAAAAAAAGTTATGCAGTTTTTTATATATCCACTCTGGCATTTTTTGGGATCCATCGTTCCTTTGAAAAGGATTTTGTCCGAGGTGGTTGCTTTTTTTTAGGCGATCTTTTCACGAATCAATAAAGGAAAATAATCGCTCGAAACGATTTTTTAGTCTGGACAAAAAATTCAAGTTTGCAAAAGTTATGCAGATTTTTCAGTGTCAAGCGCGGCGTTTTTTGGGAAACGTCGCTACTTTGACAACGATTTTCTCTGAAACGGGTGCTTTTTTAAATACTTTTTTCTTATCATTTGTTGTACCCTAATAGTACTTTAAGACTGTCAATTAATTGTTTTTTTCAATTAAATGGGCAAAAGTTAAACAGAATTTTGTCCCTCCTGTAACATCCTCATTTTCTCACTTACGCCCTTGTACCGTGTCTGGGACATTTCGCCCGCCATAAATTTTGAAATAATTCATAAATAATTAATCGCGTACTTATTTTTATTATTTTCATTGGAGTATATTATTATTGCAGTATATTTACCTTGTATTGTAAATCCATTCCAGGGTCGAAAACGTGGTTTTCGTATACCTGAGCGAGAGCGCTATACCTAAGCGCGCGGAACACCTGCCCATTTTCCACTTTTCCGCCACTTTTTCCATAAAATTTCCTTCCCAACAAAGGTCCTATACATTATACTATAATATAAGGTATTTCGGTACTCATTTCTGAACATTATCTCGTACATAAACGATATTTCTTTACAGAAAATTTCCTAATTAACGTAAACCTGAAAATATCTTAAATAAACAATTTGCGGGAATTTTAAACATGTAAACATTTCATTATTTTACATGTTTAGTATGTAAAACAAAAATCAAGCAAATCCGAACTTTTTCGGTCCAATGCAAGCTAAATACCTAACGTGCCTCCACTACGGCCACAAAGTAAGTTTTGAAGTCGAAAGCCGGCAACGTGGGACAACGTGGGACAACGGGGGATAGCCATGCACGGAGAGACTTTTGATATCAATATTTGGTTCATTCTGCATCAATAATTAAAATAAAATGTAAGAATTTAGGGATAATCGGGATACAGTTATAAAGATTCCTACCATAATAAGAGATGATGGTATTTCTGTATGTATTATTATAAACTTGAGCGAGCAAAAATTAGTATTTACCTTTTGAAAAAGTCTTATTTACTGTTTGAAAAGTGTGAATGTGAAAAAGTGATAATGGTCAATAACAAGTTTTCTTAAAAATATCGTCAATAGTAAATATTTTAAGTAACATAAGTTATAAGAAATGTAGGAAATTCTAGTATTCTTAAATAAGAATGTGTATTAAAATGAGAGCCGCTAGTAATATCTGCAACAGGGATTTGCGAGAATTCTAAAAGACTATACTAAAAACGCCCGAACGTTTCCGAGCTGTTCCGTGTATAGCCGAGTACGCGACGACCAGCCAGCAGACCGACTGTGACCTGCGATTTCCCGCCAAAAGTTTCAATTATACGTGTTTGTAGTACAAAAATATTTGTAACTAGTGCAGTATGCATTGAAGCTTAAACAAATTTTAATTCGGAAATTATTAATTAAAAGTCTCAATAATTTACACATATAAAATAGAAGCTTTTTACACTTTTCAGTTAAAAATGTTCAATTAAGTGCAATTAAACTGCAAACCCTAATTTTTTACACTTTTATAAATTGAATAGTTCAAAGATTTCTGGTTAAGAAATATAAATCCACGCCCCTCTTCCAACTCAATAAGAACGTTCAAAACAAAATAAGTGCCTCTTCCTATTTAGAAAAACTTGAAAACATAAATTTCCTCCCTTCCAGTTCTATAAGAATCATAAAAATAACAAAATGTCCCTCTCGCACATCAGAAAAAATTGAAAATCGAAATTTCCTCCCCTCCTACTCAATAAAAATATATTTGTTAAATTATCCTCTTCCCACTAAGAAAAAAATATATAAATCTTTCCTAAAACAAAATAAAAATCTGAAAAAGAAGAAAAAGGCCTCTTCCAATTAAACAAAATTGTATCCATTCCAACTCAATAAAAACCTTCAAAATATAAAATGTATTCTTAATTTAACAATAATTAAAAACTAAAATTTCCTTACTTCAAGCTTGATGAAAATGTTAAAAATAAAATACTTCCCATTCTTCCACTGAATAAAAATTTAAAACCCAAAAAGTTACTCTTGAGAAAAAAATAAATACCCAAATTTCGTTATTTATTTTAATTTTGGTCCTTTCAAATTGACAATTTTCAGTTGTTATTTAACGTTACAATAAAAATTGTAACGTTAAAAGTTTAAATTTTTACCATTCAAGGCTACCTGTTTCAAACAATTCAGTTTCAAATTGTTTAGTTTTTAATATTTGATTTATAATTGCTCATTTTGAAATTATTGTAATTAAAAAATGTCTAACTGAATGGATTATAAATTGGATATTTTAGACTGAAATAATATTTGAATAGGATTTTAAATTGAATAAAAGCGTGTAATTATAAATATATTAATTTTAAGTCATTTTCACATTGAAAGTAATTTATAAAGTTTCAATCAGACATTTTAATTTGCTTAATTATTGAAGATTTCGTATTAAAAACGTTGAATTTTCAACGTTAAAATTTGTGAATTGTTTAATTTTCAACCGATTTAGAATCGTATTGGAAAATAATTATTGTACAATTTTTAACACTCGAACTACAGTTCAATTTTAAAAATCATTAATCAATTTATATTTACAGTTGATCAACTTAAAACGTTTGTATAAACAATTTTAAATTTCAAACGCTTCTAATTTTTTATTCGTAAAGTCTTCGAAGCTGAATTTTTAAATTATTTCAATAAAAAATTTACTTTTAAAAATGAAGACAAAAAATTGAAAAATTGTAAAGTAAAAGATTTTAGAATTAAGCGTTATAAACTGAATGGTGTAGAAATTGAAACAGTTAACAACTGAACTCAACATTTAAAAAAATGTTGTAATTGAACTCATTTTTAATTGAATTATATCATGTGATATGATATTTGTGATATCCCAAGTGATTTCATAGATTGCTCTCCTAAGAATTTGTAAAATTCCCTGTGAACAAATAAATTCACTGTCATTCCTCGGTTTTCCCGGTCTCGAAAAATTCCTGGTCATTTCCCGGTTTTCGGTCCAGCAGCCACCCCGTAAGGCGTAAGTGATGAGTTCACAAAGCTTCAGATGTAGATTATTGGGGAGATAAAATCCAGTAAATGGTATTGTTATTTGAAGAAAAATGTTGTTATAGGATTATCTCCCTCGGAACTTAGACACGGGAAAAGTATTTTATTGAAAATATTAATATGTTCAATATGCTCGGAATTTTAAGTTGCTATGAAAATAATAAAAAAAATTTATACCAAAAATGAGGAAGCTCATTTTTCTTTCAGGCTCAAAAGGGTTGCAGTCCAATATGTCAAAGGCATTTTTCTTAAAACTTGGATTTTTGTAGTAGTAATTATAATTTTCCTAAAAGCTTGTATCATTAAGAAATTTAATTAATTAATTAATTGTTGTATACTTATTATATTGATATAGAAAACATCCTTATTTGTTCTTATAAAATGGCTCAATCCCCTAAAAATTGTATCTTTTCGTGTCAAAATGTCTCCTGAATATTGGCAGAATTAAAAAATATATATATAGGTATCTGTTAATCCCATTATTTGCAAAAAATTGCTTATATTATTTTAGTTTCCGCTATTAATGGATCGTTCTACTTTAGAATACAAAAGGATAAAATGCATATGTACCGAAATAAAATAATCCATTAATTTACGTCCTTATAACTCTACTTTTAATTTCGTGTTTCAAATTTTATAATATTTCTGAAGCAATCTTTCAATTCAGTTCTTAAGTTTCTGAAACAAAATTTTTCATGCAAATGTTCGTCGCGTCAATAGTTTATTTTTCCTTTGATGATGATCTTTCCGATTGAATAAATTACTGGATATGTATATGTTTGTATATATATATATATATATATATATATATATATATATATATATATATGCATATATGGCCAACGGCCATACCACGCTGTAAAACCCAGTTCTCGTCAGATCACTGAAGTTAAGCAGCGTTGGACGCGGTTAGTACTTGGATGGGTGACCATTCAAGAATACTGACATGAGTGCTGTTGGCACATCGTGGGTGTGGTGAGCCCATACTTGTAGTTATTTATAACTACAAGAAAAACCTAGAAACACTACCCGAATCGGGTAGTGTCACGCCTACCCTGAA
>CAKNYM010036639.1:26668-50625 GCA_932195095.1 Andricus curvator | reverse complement strand
TCGCTAGAGAGATTGATCAGCAACCTGGGTCGGAGCAGTGTTGCGGAATAAACGTGTCATTTCAATAAATAACACGAGAATTCCAGATCAATCTGAAATATTTATACCTAACATCCATATACCTATCTATCTTATACCTATATACCTACATGTCCACATACATTACAACCTTACACCTATATACCTATTCAACTTATACAATACTATTCCCCAACCGAGCAAGTCACGCCTACCCCGAAAGGGAAATGGCTTAATGGTATAATAATAATAATAATTATGAAGGCCTTTGTCTCTATCTCTTTTAGCGTAATACTAGACTATTATTATTATTATTATTATCGATTAGCGATTCGAACTCGAAAGTTCATCGCCTCATCTACCCGAGACCGCCACACATCTCTGTCTTGTGCATTCTCCATCCAGTTTAAGTAATCATGTCCTAGTTCTTTTAGATCATCCCTTACATTTTTCTCCCATCTGTTTCTCGGTCTGCCTAGGGGTCTCTTACCAGTCGGTCTCCCTCTTAAAACTTGCGCCACTGTTCTTTCATTGCCCATTCTTGCTACATGCCCCGCCCATCTTAATTTACGCGCTTTCATTACTCTATTAATATTTGCTGACCCGTAGAGAGCGTGCAGCTCATCATTATGCAGTTTTCTCCACTCGCCGGTCTCTTCGTCCCTTTTTGGACCATAGATTTTTCTAAGTACTTTATTCTCGAAAACTCTAAACCTATTCTCTTCTCCTTTCGTCAGCGCCCACGTTTCACACCCGTACATGACGACCGGCATTATTATCGTTTTGTAAATTCTTACTTTGATGTTTCTAGATAGCGATCGCGATTTTAGTAGCGTGTTTGCTGCATAATAGCACCCATTGCCAGCGTGTAGCCGCGCATTGATTTCCGTTTTAATCTTATTTTCGCTAGTTATAATAGACCCGAGGTATTTAAACTCGTTAACCCTTTCGAATTTCATATTTCCGGCCATTAGATCCCCGTCTTGATTACTTTGTCCGGACCTGACGACGGTCATATATTTTGTCTTCGATTCGCTAACTTCCAAGCCAATCTCTTTGGCTTTTGCGATCAAGATTTCTGCATTTTTAGCTACCGTTTCTTTATCATCCCCTAGTACGTCGAGATCATCCGCATATCCAAGAATTTGTATTATCCCATTGAGGGTAGCACCGGACGGATTCACTTGTACTTGTCTGACCACGTATTCCAAAACTAAGTTGAAAAGGACGCACGAAAGTGCATCGCCCTGTTTCAGGCCATCGCGGATCGAAAACTCTTCCGATAAACTTCCGTTTGCACGTATTCTACCCCTACTGCCGCTTAAGCAAATTTCGATAAGTCTAACTAATTTTCTTGGTACACCCAAGAACTCTAGGATCCAGTACATTCGTTCGCGTATAATAGAGTCGTAAGCTTTTTTGAAATCGACAAATAGCTGATGCACTACTTCATTAAATTCCCATTTCTTTTCTAACAGTTGTCTAATTGTAAACATTTGATCGCTTGTAGATCGGTTTCGGCGGAATCCACACTGGTAATCCCCAATGATTTCCTCGGAAAAAGGAGTTAGTCTACTTAAGATTACATTGGACAGGATCTTATAACATGAAGGCACAAGTGAAATTCCCCGATAATTGTTACAATTCGTTTTATCGCCTTTTTTAAAGATAGGAATAATAATAGAGGTATTCCATTCCTCTGGCATGCGTTCTGTTTTCCAAACTGCGCGTATTAATTTACAAATTTCCCTTGTGAGGCAAGGGCCTCCATTTTTTATCAGTTCTGACGGTAGGTCGTCGATGCCCGCGGCTTTGTTATTTTTTAACTTCTTTATGGCCATTTCGATTTCTATATCAGTAGGATCATCAATTAATAGATCAACAGTGTGGATTTCACCGAGATTACCTTATGTTCGTTTACTCAATTTTTGAATAACAAGCATTTTTTCCCTTTCCTTCTTTGAAGCATGCAGCAAGTGGAATTTGATAATGGAGAATTGGTCACAAACATTTAAAATAATCATATGATTGAGTATTTCAGCTAGACGCCACAATCATGATAGGATAGGTGCAAATGTCCGGAAGGTTAGCATAGTTTTTGTAAATCTTTACATAGGAATGTATACAACTTTTTGGAAAACATATTCCAAACGTAGAAGTAAGTTATACATGTATAAATAGTAATATTTTTCAAGTGTAGAGTGCATTTAGGCAATGACGTTTTATCCTTTTATCAGTTGAAAACCTTTCAGTTTCACGAAATGAAATCAACTATCCAAAATTTGAAGTTGGAGTGCCCGATTCTGATCATATCGATCCAAAACGCCAACCTCAAATTTTGGATATATTATTTTATTGTAAATATGTACCAACTATGCTAACCTTCCTGACATTTGCACCTATCCTACCATAACCATGACGTCATGCTAGAATACTCAATTGTAATAGAGGTATAAAACATAAATAACCTTTGATTGTACAGATTGTAGCTAATATTAAATGACTGTATGGCCTCTCGTGTTATCCGTGCGATTATCCTCAATTCTATTGGTGAATTTAATAATAAAATATATGTATAATTTTGAAAGGCATTTTTAAGCTTTCCGAACATTACTATTTGTCCGACTATTCGATTATCTGAGATATTTACAAGCAAAGTTTAAAAATATTTTATTTTAAACTGCATAAATGAGCTATCTTGGATTTTTTCAAAAATGTAGACTTCTGGAATCCTTGGATGCTTTCTAAAGCTACACTTTCCTTCATACGAAAAGTTAAAAATACTTGACTGAAAACTGTAGGAATAAGTTATGTTTGGAATTTTTAATTGACCTCCATCTTGGATTTTTTCAAAATGATGAATTTCGCTATCCATTCTTCACTGTACAGAAATTTATCATATTTTTCTAAGCGCTTGATCATTCTTACTTAAGAACTATAGAGAATGCAAATTCTGACCCAAATTTTTAGGAAGTTTTGGAAATTTGAAGTTTTTCCATATTAAGATATTTTAAGCATTACATAGAGATCATCATCCTATGTGAAATATCAATTTGGATAAAAAGTAGTCAATGTAGGTGAAATGCGCATAAACGTACTCATAGATAAGGCTACTTGGAAGGTGCTAATAGAAAATAAAGATATAGAGGGCCTAGATGGAGGGCCTAGTCGACTTGGCCCTATCGGAGTATTTGTTTTCTTTTAAGTCCTATGCAATCCTTTTTTATTTAATCCAATCCTGTCATGTCTGATCCGATTATATCTAATTCCATATGCTCGAATGTGATTTTATCCAATTCACTCCGATCGTACTATTTGATCCTATTCGACTCAATCTGATTGGATTCTATCCTTTCTGATCTGATCCAATTTATCCTATTCGTTTCTATCTTATTCTATCCGGTTTTATTCTACCCTATCCGATTTTGTACTATCCAAATTCCAATCGGCGAGAGAAAAGTCAGACTAATGGATGGACACTCGAAATAAGATTGGCTACTATATGATAATGTAAAACTCTCTTTCTTGTTGCAGAGTTGAGTTCACAGACGTCAAACCCTGGACCTGGTTTTCCTCGTTCAGGAATTTCTTATTCCCCTGACAGAGATCATTCACCTAGAAGGTATCGTCCTCCTACCGGACCTCAGTCTCTGGGTTCTTCAGACAGATCTTCGCCTTCTGCCCAGCTGTTTTTTCGTGACAGGTCCAGGTCTCCTCCTGCCAGTCATTCTTCTGTGCGCATACTTGGATATAACCTTAAAGAACTTAGATTTATTCGGTTTATTCCCCACTCGAATCCGTCCCGGCGATTCGAAATTCGAAGGTACACTTTTCCTTGCGATAAACCAATTTACTTGAGAGGAGAACGTAATATCCTTCAACCTATGTCAACCGAAGAAGAAACTGTATTATCAACGTCCAATGGTGACGTCTTTGCAATAGTGGAGTTCAATAGATATCTTCGTGGAATTTATACAACAAGAGGACCTGCTCAAAAACGGGCAAAAATAAACATGGATAGCCGCGCGGTTGAAGAAATGACTAAAGAAGAAACCCGCGATTCTCCATTAGGCAGCCATGCACCAATCGTTAAGAGTTTTATATTAGAAAGGGTAAACGGCTCTCCTCCACATCTAATCAGATTTCCAATACTGAACAGATCTGAAAGTTAGATTCTGAGATATTTTGGACTTTTCAATATCTCACGGCAAAGGAGGAAGGACCCATATAGGCCTATCCAGAAGTATGTGAGTTTGACATATTTTGGAACTCTTTAAAAAAGGCATTTACCTCTTCACAAAATATTTTAAATCACAGAAGGGAATATGGGTAGAGGGCAAAAACATACTTTTGCTCTAAAAACGCTGTTATTTATTGAATAAAGCAAGGTTATTCCTGAGATAAACATTTTGCAATTACTATCCACCAATCTAGAAAAGCTTAAAATACGTCATACAAAAATCTCATTCAGAGTGAACTGATATGACTATTAAAAGGCTTTAAATTGATATAAATTTATACTAAATTGAGAGAATTGTGCGTTTAATATTAAAATTTAATTAATTTTAGAACATCTGTAATGAGTAAAGATGTGTCAACGTTGCATTTCGTTTTCGTCGAGCGGTACTTCTGCGCGGCACAGTACGACGCCTATGTATAGATTCACGACGTGATGGCATATTGTTGTTGTTGTGAGCTTTAAAAATTATGTGGTGAAATCGGTGAAATAGAAGGGACAAAATACTACGAAAAAGATGTTTAAATGGAAACTAAAATAAGTGACTGATAACATTCAGAAGACCATATTGAGCATGGTATAATTATTTATTAACATGATAAACTGAGATAGATAAAATTCAAAGAATTATGTATGTATTTTTTGTTCACATTCATTTTGATAAATGTTAATATTTATGTAGACATGCACTGTATACAGTTATACACATTGAAGCATCGCGTGCTGCGCCTTTTCTCTCAGCTGTACTTACATTCCCGCGCCAGACGAATTCTCTGCGATACTGTCACTTCGTTCATAATTTAATTGCAGTTTTCGAATATGTGGACAAATCTTTTCTCGAATCTGAAATTTGGATAATATTTTCACACAACCTTCAAGTGTAAGTACTTTTAATTTTATTAAATTCTGATAAAGAATGTTAAGGCTGTTGGGGTGAATGGTATAAATGTTTATAAGTGGTGAAGTGTTTCTCTGAAAGGCTGAACGAGTTGGTAAGGATATTCAGCGAGATTACGGAAGTTGCAGATGACTGGAAAAAGGCGATTATACTTCGCTGCCTTGTCCTCTAGATCAAATTATGTAGTAACGCCGTTACTGCTCATTCCGCACAGCTATTTCAAATCTAAAAGATTTTGGCGCCTTCCCGGATGAGCGCTCCTCCTCCGCCATATTGGTTTCGTCATCACGTTGTTCCTGGCGTTCCGTGCCAGATTCAACTACCGGATAGTAAAAGGGAAATCATCACACAATTATTTGAGAGATTTCCGGAAAAAAGAAAATGTAAAATAAAAGAGCTACCGCAGCTCATTGGCACTCTCATCGCAGTATGTCCCGAGATTAAATATTGATGGCTGTACACGAAAAGGCTCGAACGAGAGAAATTTTCAGGAATTGGGAAATCAGGAAAAATCTACAATGGTAAGTTTTTTCAGACAAAGCATATACGGATCTTCAATGGTGGATTGATAAGCTAAGGTCGTCATACAATTCCATCAGAAGCCAGAAATACGCATTGACAATCTTCACAGACGCGTCACTGACAGGAAGTGGAGTATATTGTGAAGGCTAAAAGACTCAGGGATGGTGGAATGAGGAAGAACAAGGACACCACATAAATTTGCTAGAACTAAGGGCAGCTTTCTTTGGACTACAATGCTTTGCTAAAGATCATCATGGATGTGAAATACTGCTCGGAATGGACAACACGACCGCCATTTCTTACATAAATAGAATGGGAGGGATTCGATTCCCCAAGCTTACCGAGCTCAGCAGACAAATCTGGAAATGGTGCGAAAGACGCGATATCTGGATCCATTCTTCTTATATACAGTCCATGGAGAATACAAAAGCAGGTGCAGAGTTTAGAATTTTACCTCCCGAGAAAGAGTGGCAAATTCGAAATAGATCTCTTTGCTTCCAGATTAAACAAGAAATGTGAGATCTTCATTTCCTGGTAAAGAGGTCTTGAAGCAATAGCACTTGATGCATTTACTGTAGTGTGGGCTGGTCACCTTTTCTATGCTTTCCCCCTTTTTTCTGTTATACTACATTGGTTCCCCGTTTTTATATTCCTGATGGTCTCACAACCCATCTATTTCCAACCTAATAGAGGTCTATTAATCTGTGATTCCAGAAAAACGACTCGCTGTCAGCGAGCGTTACCTTGGTAGCAACACAATTATCCGGGAGAGTTTCATGTTGAGAGGAGTCTCAGAAGAATCTACTACAGTAATGTTGTTCACCAGTTCCATATCAACAGTGCTACATTTTTTCTCAAAGACCTTCAAACAAACAAAGTCATTCAGTATGCTGGATGTTAATAGGGCTGCGTTGTCACTAGTAATTAGTAACGAGGTCGGAAAAGACCAGCGAGTTACAAGATTCTTTAAGGGACTTCCAATCTTGAAACCACAAGCTCCCAAATATTCAACTACATGGGACCCAGCATCAGTCTTGAAATACTTAGTACCCACTAACGAAGACATCTTCTTGGAGGACCTGACAAAAAAGGTGGCGATATTTCTATCCCTGATAACTGCTTAGCGGGTACAGACCCTGGGAGAGATCACCCTGGACAACATAGCTTCACCTACGAGGAATTAAACTCAAATAAAAATCCCTGTAAGACGTAAAACTTCGCGGGAAAATAGAAGTCAACCAGTACCAAGCATTCCGGCGTCCTTAAAGCAACCTAGGCTTTGTGCTGCTTCCACACTTTAAGCTTATATCAGGAGAACAACGTCGCTAAGATCAGAAAATGATAGAAAGCTGTTTGTGTTGTACAAAAAGCCTTCTACATAATTTGATTAAGAGGACATTAAAGATAATGAAACTGACTCGAATGAAATATAAATATCTGATAAGGACAACTCTGATGCCTACAGTCCAAGAGATAACGACCACAGTATAATTTGTTTTATATAATATAATTGAGCACTAAAATATTCATCAGTTACATTATTGTTAATAAAATTCTTCATTATCACATCAATCAGTTTTTTCTCTAATTTGAAGAGATGAGGATTGTTTCTACTCTCGTGTTATCCTTAGCGGTTATACTCAATTCTATTGGTGAATATAATAGTAAAATAAATGCATAATTTTGAAGACATTTTTAAGCTTTCCGCAAATTAAGCTTTGTCCGACTATCCGATTATCTGAGATATTTACAGGGTGTCTACCAGATGGATGACTATAAATTCCTGGTCAACTGTTGATTTTTCCCGGTCATCCTATTCTATCCGGTTATATCTTATCCTATCCGATTTTATACTGTCCGTTCGGCGGGAAAAAAGTCCGACAGAAGGACATACGCTTGTCTACTATGAGATAATGTAAAGCTCTATTTATTGTTGCAGAGTTCAGTTCACAGAGTTCAAACCCTGAGCCTGGTTTGCCTCGTTCCGGAATTTCTCATTCCCCTGACAGAGACCATTCTCCTAGAAGGTCTCGCCCTCCTACTGGACTTCAGTCTTCGGGTTCTTCGAACAGGTCTTCGCCTCCTGCTGAGCTTTTTCTTCGTGCCAGGTCCAGGTCTCCTCCTGTCAGTCATTCTTCTGTACGCATACTTGGACATAAACTTGAAGAACTTAGATTTATTCGGTTTATCCCCCACACGAATCCGTCCCGGCAATTCGAAATTCGAAGGTACACTTTTCCTTGCGATATACCAATTTACTTGAGAGGAGAACGTAATCTCCTTCAACCTGTGCCAACCGAAGAACAAACTGTATTATCAATGTCCAATGGTGACGTCTTTGCAATCGTGGAGTTTAATAGAATTCTTCGTGGAATTTATACAACAAGAGGAGCTGCTCAAAAACGGGCAAAAATAAACATGGACAGCCGCGCGGTTGAAGAAATGACCAAAGAAGAAACCCGAGATTCTCCATTGGGCAGCAAAACACCAATCCTCAAGAGTTTTAGAATAATAAGATTAAACGACTCTTTTTCACATCTGATCAGGTTTCCAATACTGAACAGATCTGAAAGTTAGATTCTGAGGTATTTTCGACTTTCCACACAGAGAAAAATGGATGGTCAAAGTTAGAGTGTTAAAATTTGGAGAGCCAGTCCGTTCTTCTAGATGGTCTAAAGTGCCTTTCAGAATTTTTCCGACATAGTCAGAGAAAATCTCATTTTATGGCCAGTCTGAGTGTTTTAAAAAGGTCAGATTCACTATCAGGGATCATCGAAGTATCCTTTCGGGATGGTCAATACGATCATCTTGTTTTCATTCATTTCGACCATCCACGGAAGAGCAAATGACCAATCGCGGAGGTCCAACCTGATTAGTTACCGTTGGCGTGTTATTTAAAATGAATAGATATGTAAGTCAAATGTTCACAACAAATAATAAATGTAAAGTGCATAAGAATATTAGGAATTATTGTAAATTGAGCCGGTCAGCGTCACATTGGCTGTTTATTGAACTTAAGCATATTTTTAACAAGTTTAAACTGCTTTTTGATATTTTAAATATGCGTGGAGAGTGAAGTGCATAAGGGAGAACATGATTGAACGTGAATTAAGCTTATTCTTTTGAATTTCCAACGTCAAATTTGATGCTCCCAAGAGATTTAGGATAAAGGCGTAACTGGACGTTCAGCTATCAATTTGTTGTCACCGTGTCGTTCCAAACTGAAAACGTGCAAAAAATTCCAGCATTCATTGATGATGCAGAAAGTAACGAGATGTAGGATATTGGTTTCTGAATTCACTTCAAGGTTTGAAATCTTACTATTCAGTATCACACCGTGCCGTGTCCTTAGCATTTCGTGCTCCAAAAAATATATTGTCAATGTGCAACTGTTTTTGCATATCAAATTTCAGGTTTTATAGGTTTCACTTAATTTTATAATTTCCAGTCTCTTATAAGAGAGGGACTGGAATAAGTAGGAAAAGGACAACAAATATAGAAAATGTAGGATAATCAAATCGACCCTCTAAGATGGCCAGGTCGACTGTCCGAGGAGATCAACTCGACTATCTGATATGACCAAATCGACCCTCTATGATGAGCGATTCGACCCTTTATAATGATCAATTCCGCCATCTCTGATGATCGGTTCGACTCTCAATGACGCTTGAGTCGACCGTCTCCTAGATGACCAAGTCGACACTCTGAGATGATCGATTTGAACCTCTTGTTTTAACCTTCAGAGATAGTCGCTTTAGTCATCTTCAAGGGCTGTCCTATAGTTGACCCTGCAATATAGTCTGTCTGCACATCTAGAAGGCTAAAATGACCTTCCATTTTTATCCGTGCAATTTCTCACGCCGAAGGAGGAAGGACCTACACAGGCCTATCCAGAAGCATGTGACTTTGACATACTTTGGTACTTTTTAAAAAAGTCATCAAACTCTTCGCCAAATATTTGAGATCACTGAAGGAAATATTTGTAGAAGGAAAAAACGTATTTTTGCTTTAAAAAGGCTGTTATTTATTGAATAAACCAAGGTTATTTCTGAGATAAACGTTTGGAAATTATTACCCCCTAATCTAGGTAAGTATAAAATGCGTAATAGAAAAATACATATTTTTTCATTCAGAGTGAACTGGTATGATTCTTAAAAGGCTTTAAATTCACACAACCTTTAAGAGTAAGCCTTTTCAATTTTATTAAATTCTGATAAAGAATGGTAAGGCTGTTGGAGTGTTGGTGTGGGTGGTATTACGGCTGGAATCATGAAATCTGCGAAGAGTATTTGGCTAAAAGGCTGAGCGATTTGGTGAATATATGTACCGAGATTGGCAAAGTTCCAGGTGACTGGAAAAATGCGATCATCCTTCTAATATAAAAAGGAAAGTATGATAAAGGTAACTGGAATAATAACAGAGCTAGCAGCGGGCAGATTTTTTCTGCTTCGAAAGCTTAAATGCGAAAATATTTGGTTTAAAATTTTAGGGATTTCCTATTTTAAATTTCACTATGTCGTATTATTAAATCTTTCAGAATTACAAAATTTTATATCAAAAGCCTTGATAATCCGTTTTAAGGCTGTGTCTAGTTGGTGCAAAAAATTCTGAGAGTTGAAAAAGGGGATGGACTAATCGTGCAGAAAATTTGGGACAACTAGCCAAGCTTATGAAAAAAATTTAACAACTCATCCCGCATTTCGGGACGGCGATACACCTTGCAGTTCTAAATTTACCCATTTTAGATTTAAGTGTTCTAAATTGTTTGGCTTGACTTTTTAAATGTACAAAAATGTTTGGTATCTTAAGTTCTTTGATATCTGTTTTATATATAAATAACAATTTTCTGTTTGAAGGATCTGCAATTAAGCTTTGAATTAAACGCCTGGAGAATAAATTCAAAACAATGAAAAATTAAGAAAATAATTTGTCAAATTCAAGCCTAAGAAATTAGAAGATTCTAGAATCTATGAACATTGAAAATTTAATTCTTTTTAATTAAAAAGTATTCCAAAACATTGAACATTCCAAACTCAATTTAAAAAAAGCAATTAGAAATTGAAAGGTTTGAAATTGCGCAATTTCAAAAATTGGAATCATTTCTTGTTTTGTATTCTTTTTTAACTTGTAATTTTCAATTTATTATCTTAAAATTGTCTGATTTTTAATTAAACATGTTAAAAAATGAATTATTTAAAACTTTTAAATAATCGATTGGAAGATTTTAACAATGAATAATTCTAAATAAAGCGTTCAAAATTAAACGATTCAAAACCATGAAGTTAAAGATTGTGTTGCTTAAAATCAAAATAGATAAAAATAGAAATACCTCAAATTGATACCTCATTAATTGAATTTTTTTTTTAATTTCGAATGGTTACAATTTTTAATTTCTAAATTTTCATATTGAACGCGGAATTTTCAATTTTTCCCTAACATAAGTTTTAATTTAGCAATTAAAATTAACATAATTGAATTTTGAAAAGTATTTTTAAACGATTTAGATTTACTTGAGATCATTGAAATTTTTAAGGGGTTGAGTATAAAGAAGTTTTAGTGTCACAATTCTCGGTAATTAATAGTATATTGTGCCCTAAGGCAGCGAAATAGTAGTTTTACGGCCGAGCATGAACCGCCAGAACAGCGAGCGTAGATCGAAGTAATGAACGCGGATGCGCGCGGACCTAATTCGTATTTCCCGCGGACGGTAAAGTACCCCACCACCAACAAAGACCTACTTTGCTGTTCCAAACCACGCCAACAGAACAAGGAAACCATACTCGTGTTACATAACAATGTTTTCAGTTTTAAATGAAGTTCAGATTCGTGTAATTATCAATGTTCCATCGTAGCAAATTTTTTTATTTTGAATATTTTCCGTTTTAAGGCTATGTGACGGGTGGGTCACGTGACCGGTTTCCTACCTTAGCGACACTTTTTTTATTTGTTAACTTATATTCACACGAATAGCCACATCGAGTTGAAAATATGGGATAATAAATAAGAAGCATTTAGAAAGGTGGGTCTGGTCCTAAATTTTAATAATCATCAAAAAAGCAAACAAAATTATTTACAAAAAAAACTTTTTTCATAATTATAAAAATTTAGGACCAGTCCCACCTTTCTTAGTGCTTCTTATTTATTATCCCAAATTTTGAACTCGATATGGCTATTCGTGTGAAAATAAGTTTACAAATAAAAAAGTGTCGGTAAGGTAGGAATCCGGTTACGTGACCCACTCGTCACATGGCCTTAATGTACTTTTTATTTCAAACGTTTTCTTAGAATAATTCATTTTTGAAGGTTTATAATTGAAACTATGTTTATTTTGAACAGAAAAATGGACGCGTAATTTATTTTTTGATCAAAAAAAAAAGTTTTCTAATCGATTTTAATATTAAATTTCAATTTTTTGCGTAGTATCAAGTTCAAATTCTGAAATTTCGGAAGCTTCGGCTTTGAAACATTTAATTTAGTGTTCAATTTAAAATTGACAAATTTTAATCGCTCCGAATTACAAATTATTTAACCCTCTGAAGAACTGTCAGAACGAAAATTAAAAAAATTATTTGACTTGCAGAAAACTTGTTACCGCCATTTTGAATTTTTATATTTTGATTCCATATTGGTAATCAACGATCCACAATACCCCTAAATATCGAGTTCAGAACTAATTTGTTCATTTATTTAATTTCATTCCGCTATATTGGATCCGCCATATGGGATTTTCAAATTAAGGAAAAGTAATGGGAGGTGTGGGAAGGGGACAGTAGGGTGGTTTGAGTGAATTAAGGAGGGAGTAGGCAGTAGGGAATGATGGGGTTAGGGGGAATAGGAGAAGGGGTTAGTTCGGGAAGTAGAGGAGGGATAAGTCGGGGAAGGGAAGGGAACTGGGGAGGGATAATAGAGGGGAAGTGAGAGGATGGGAATTATAGAAGGAGAGGGGAAATAGAAGAAATAAATAGAAGAGTATTAGAGGAGAAAAAGTATGGGAGTGGACATTAGAGCGACTTAATTAATGTCTTAATAGGTTACAAAACACTTTTTCGAAAGCTTTAATCTCTAATCTAATCTCTAATCAAGGATTAATTTTTAATTATCCAACTCTTAAAATTCTGATAGAAAATTAGTCAATTTTTAACATTTTGAATTCATTCTATTTTCGAAATTTCAATTGGCAATCATTCATTTAGAGGTGCTTCAATTTAAAACAAAATTTTTCAATTTTGAACGCTTCTGATTAGAAATGATACAATTTAAACTTCTTTGTAATGAAACTGTCAAATATTTTATATTTTATTTTTTTATTTTCAGAGCTTCTGATTAAAAACTTGTCAATAACGAACACTTTATTTTTAAAATCCTTTTTAAAATTTTATCTAATCTAAAATTGTTTGATTTGGAACATTTTCAATTCAAAATCGTTCAATATATTTTTTTCAATTCAAAATTATTAATTATAGTTTCAAAAATTTGAAAACCTCTTAATATTCGTACATGAACGTAAAATTGATTCTGACCCACAGCCATAAGCAATTCATCTAATGCATATAAACTATAGATCAGAAGTGGACGCTTTAATTAATTCAATTAAAAGTGCAACCAAGCGTTTGTTTCAACAAAACCTTTTCTCAATTATTAGCGTTCATAAAGTAAAATTGCTCAGTATAGAAATTCTTGCTTTTTATTAATTATAATTTGTAAAACATTAGTTAATTATTTCAATAAGTTTTGATGATTTTCATCAATCAATTAAAAATAATAAATAAATTGGCATTACGATAAGACTGGTAAACAATTTGGAACCTAAACGTAAAATCGATTCTCACCCAGTCATAAGCAATTCATCTCATGCATATAGACTGTAGACCAGGAGTGGACGCTTTAATTGGATATTTAACAGTAGAATGACTTGCATTCTGAACAGTTTATTAGAGATCGTAAGTATGATTAATGACTCCAATGAATTGGAATACACTCACAGCAAATTTATCGAGTGTGACCCCAAACAACAGGGAAAGTGAAGAAGTCATCGTCGATCAAAACAGACAATACCTCTACTTTCCTATCGGCCTCGAAAAGGTGTTAACCGCAGGAATGAAATAGATTTCTAATTAAAAAGTTGTTCAATGTTGAATGCTCTAAATTTGATACTATGTTGTTCCTAAACGCTGTTATGTTAAAAGTGAAGAATTTTGGAACGATTTAATTAGAAATTTCAAAATATTAAGAGATTTTTGACCTATGACCTCTCAACTTTGACCTTTCACGCTTGACTCCTGTCCTTAAAACACAAGACCTCTTACCTATTTTATATGATTTCTGATTCGCGATCTCATTTGTCCTTTAACCTCTGATCTCTGGCATATGATCCCTGAACTAAGACCTCTTATCTTTAAACATTTCTGACCTGCGATCTTTCATCTTTGACCTTTAACCCCTAACCTAAGCGATATCATCTCTTAACTATGACCTTTAGTTTTAATCTTTGATATCTAGCCTTTAACATATATGAACTCTGACCTTTTTTTTAATTTGAGACCTCAAAACCTTCTACTTTGACTCATGAACTATGAACACTCTCTTTTTACCTCTTATTTTTCAGCTTTATCCTCCTCCGACCATTTAAATCTTACCTTTTTAGTTTTCAAGTTCACCACCTTTGACCTTCAACCCATGACCTTTGACATATGATCTCTCAACTATGACCTCTAGCTTTAACTTTTGACACGTGGCCTTTGACACATTTGATCTCTGATTATGACTTTTAATTTTTTAACTAAAATCCTTTAATTTCGATTCATGAACTTTGACCTCTCACCTTTCACCTCTTCTCTCTCAGCTTTCTCCTCCTCCGACTATTGAAATCTAACCTTTCCAGTTTTCAATTTCAATCGCTGTCACATTATTATACCATTAAGCCATTTCCCTTTCGGGGTAGGCGTGACTTGCTCGGTTGCATTTTAAATAATTAAGTTTTAACATTTCACTTTGAAATTCTTTACATTTTAGTGCTTAAACTTAGAATTGATGAACATTTTATGAATCTTACTTGAAATTGATCTATTTGAAAAGCATTCCTTAAGTGGTAGAACTTGGAAGGTCTTCACCGAAAAAGAAACCTTTCTTCTGTGTTCAGTTTTGAAATTTTCTTTTACCCAACTAAAGTTTGAAACTATGTGCATCCTGTTGACCTCAAATTGAAAACTGTTAAATTCAAATTTCTTTATTTTCAAGTCATAAACACTTTCATTGATAATTTTAAGCGCTTTCCATTTCAGATATTAAAATCTTGACGATTGTCAGTTAAAAATTGTCCAATTTGGACCTGTATATTTAATATCGTACAATATTGTACAACTTCTTCATGTTAATATCTCACCATTTTAATTAAAAAACACTCGAACTTGGATTTGAGCCCGGTTTTGGTTCTGACCTTCGACTTAAATCCAGACTCCCCGAACGTAAACATCAGGGCCGTGTGAACACTGAGAGTGAACTGACGCAATGTGACGCAGTTATCTAGTTAGGCCGTTAGGGCACTGCACTTTATCGCTAATCTACTATTTTCTCATGCATGAGTCAACACCGCACATCCCCCCGCGGCTCCTCTCATCCGAAACCTCCGCGCGGCGTCAATTCTCGAAAGGCTTAAATCAAGTTTCTTAAAATCCAAGTTCGAGTGTAATCGTCAACTTTCTTTTTAGGGACCGTACTTAAATTACGTAACGGATTAAAGGCCCTCTCCAAGACCCCACTCACCCTGTAACGAATCGTAAAAAAATATGTCTACCCCCCCCCCCCTTACTGTACATAATGTATGGTTTCCAGAGATAATACGATATGAGACTTAAAACTAATGGAAATTTTTTGTTAGTTCTTTTTTCTACCATAAAAGATGACTTATTAACAAAATAGTCGAATTTTCAACAAAGTTATTAAATTTTCAACAAAATAATTGAATTTTCAACCTAAAATGATGGATTCTCAACAAAAAAGTGTAATAGTTTACATTTGAACAAAAAAAGATGTACTTTCATTCAAAAAAGTGAATTTTAAAACCAAATGTGAATTTTCAGCAAAAAAAATAAATTTCAACAAAATAGTTAAATTTTCAACCAAAGAGAAAAATCTTCATTCAAAAAAACAAATTTTCGAAAAGTAGTTCAACTTTTACCAACGTAGTTAAAGTTTCAATTAAAAAAGATCAGTTTTCAACAAAATAGTTAAACTTTCAATCAAAGAGAGGAATTTTCAACTAAAAATATGAATCTTCAACAAAAAATGAGTTCTTAAAAAAGTGTTTCAACCAAAATTTTAAAACAAAATATGAAATTTCTACTAAAACAGATGAATTTTTAAATCAAAAAGACAAATGAAAAAAATATTTAAATTTTCATTCAAAAAAGATTTTAGTTTGACTTTTCAAAATCAAAATATGAGTTTTGAACAAGAAGTAAATTTGATACGAAATTACTTGCATTTTCAACCCAAAAAGACAAATTTTCAACAAAACAGTTGAATTTACAACAAGACAGTTGAATTTTCAACAAAAAAGGATGACCTTTTTTAAAATTATTGAATTTTCAAGCAAAGAGTTCCTTTTTTATTTAAGAAAGACGCAATTTCTACTAAGATATGTAGATAAATTTTTTAATTAAGAAGACAAAGTTTCAAAAAAATAGTTGACTTTTCATCTAAAAAAGATTTCAGTTTGACTTTTCAACAGCAAAATATGAATCTCGAATATTAAATAAATTTTCTACGAAAAGAGTTGCATTTTTAACCCGAAAAGGTGAATTTTCAGTCAAACAGTTGAATTTTTATCCAAGAAAGATGCAATTTCTACGAAAACAGATGAATTTTTAAAATAAAAAGGCAAATTTTCAAAAAAAATAGTTAAATTTTCATCCAGAAAAGATTTCAGTATCTACCCCAAAAGGTGAATTCTCAAAAAAACAGTTGAATTTTCAACCAAATAGGATGACTATCCATCAAAATTGTTGAATTTTCAACCAAACAGGTGCATTTTTATTCAAGAAAGATGCAATTTCTACTAAAATAGATGAATTTGGAGAATAAAAAAAGAAACTTTTTGAAAAAAATAGTTGAATTTTCATCCAGAAATGATTTCAGTTGACTTTTCAACCCAAAAATGTGAATTTCAATCAAAAGGTTAATTTTCAACCCCAAAATGTGATTTTTCAAACAAAAAGTTGAATTGTCAACCAGAAAGGATGACTTTTTAACAAAGTTGTTGAATTTTCAAAACAAAATAATAACATTTATAACAAAAAGAAAATCTTTCGGAGGAAGCAACTGCAAAGAAAAAGAAATATAAATACAAGGCAATTAAATTGCTAAGAAGAATATTATATCTGGGTTACCGCAAATCTTCATTTAAAAAATTCTCTAATTTTTCCTCAACCAATTTTTCATATTCCCTGACCATTAATATTCAAAGACCAGAATCTTGAAATTGTAATCTTTTTAACCTAGAATCTTTTATAAACGGAACAAAACAATTTCAAATTAATTCTTCTTGACAGTTATTTAAAATTATAGAAATTTCCTGACTTTTACAAGATTTTTTTTTTCTAATCCATGACTTTTCCCTGACAAATAAAATTACCTGCATATTTTTGAAATTGCTGTTGACTAGGTTTGTTTTTCACTCACCAATTTTCTTTGGCGCGTAAAGTTAAGTTCATAACTACTTTATGTACAATTACTGCGATTTATTTGTTTCATTTGCGAATTTCAAAAAATCACGTACATGAATGAAGGACCCCCGCCCCCCAACCCTACCGTAATAAATCGCAACAAAATCTCTCGACCCCTCCCTCCCCCTGGAGCTGATACGTAATTTAAGTATGGTCCCGTATCCAAGTTCGAGTGTATTACTATTCAATTTTCAAGTGTTTAAACTTTATATTCTCAAACTATGAAAAGAAAACACTTTGAAATTTGGTACTCTTGGGAGCTCCTGTCATAAAAAATGATAGATTCCTAAAAGCTTGCAATTTCAGATTTCCCAATCTGTAAGTTGTCCATATTTTAAAGTAATTTAGGACACTATTTATCTATAAATATTATAGTGTCATGCAGGAATAATTTCTCCTTCAACTCGAAAAAATTAATTTAAAAAATATGAGGATGACAACTGGATACTCATCATTTGGTTTTCCGTCCTGAAATACAGAACATTTTTTTTCAATGTTTTCACCTCCATAAAACATGTTGATCAATAATCACATACTTCTATAAATTTCAGTGAATTTAATATCATTTTTATTGTATTTTTTGCCCCCTTATCAAGTTGTCATTCTTATATTTTCATAAATTCTTGAATTCCAGTACGAATATTTTTTTGAAATTTCAGCATATCTAAGATCTAAGAATACAGATGGAAAACTGAATAAGGACCGCCTCCCCCCTCCACATAAAATTATTTTTTTTCAATGTTTTCACATTTTCAGTGTAGAGTTCTTAGGGAACAGATGCTTCTGAAATTTTCTGAAAATCTTATATTTGAAACCAAACATTTTTTTGACCCTATATCAAAGATAGAATTTGTTTGATTCAAATAAAATTTGTTATGAACAATTTAAAAATAATTTTTTAACGATTTAGTTTCAAGATCATAATTAATGAATGCTTCAATTTTAAACAAATTTGGGAATTTTTAAATTTTTAACGCTGAATATTTGAGTTAACTAATTTGAAATCTTGCAATTACAAAGTATATGATTTGAGAAGTTTTTAGAATAAATAAACTTTAAAGGTACACAAAATTCATGAATATTAAACAATAAAAAGGCAGTGCTTTTTTTATAAAAATCACATTTTTTAGAAAAAAATCTATCCATTCATCTTGAATGTCACTTGATACTACATGATATGATAGTTAGTTTAAAATTTCTTAATTTTTGAAGGTTTCCAATTTCAAATTTTACAATTTTGTAGTTTAAAATTTTTTAATTTTATATTGAAAACCTTGATAGTCAGTTTTAAATTTAATAATTTTAGATTTGATTAAATATTCTAAATTCTTTGTTTTCAATTTTAAACGTAAAAATTTTTCTGATTTTTCAAATTCTTCGAAATCGTAGAATATCAAATTAAAAGACTTGATAGTTGCACAATTATCAGATTAAAGGATTTGTAATCAAACAATTTTGAAATTAATGTCTCGAGAAAAAACTTATAACAATAAAAAATTAAGACAATAATTTTTCCAATTTAAGCCTTAAAATGAAAAGACTTTAGAACTATTTATTGGAAATTAAATTATTTTGTATTTGAAAATGTTGGCTTAAAGTTATGCAATTTCAAATATTGGAATCATATTAGGGGACTCCATAAATTACGTAACAGCTTTTTTGGGAGTTGTGAGGGGTATGAGGGGTTTGAAAAAATGTTACGATTTGGTCGTTTACTTTCGTAGATTTAATAATAAAAAGAATAAAGAATTGCGAAAATCGTATATAATCTCGTTTCATAACATTTTAATTAGGGCTCATTATCATCACAATCGTTCTTCAAGTACTATTAAATATCATTAATAATCATGAATTAAAATAAATTTTAAAATAGCTACATCAGCTTTCATAAAATATTAATTTTAAACGGCTTTCAGTAATCTGTACAGTAGTGTACACAGATTAATTTTATTTAAATGTAAGATTTTATCCCAGCTGGAATTAGAAGAAAATAAATCAATTATTAAGATAATTAAGGATTTTTTATCGTAATAACATGTGCTTAAAAGATTAATACTTTGAAAAATATTAATCGGCAATAGAAAAGTTTCTTTGATTTAAAGGTAAGGTTTTTTGTTCCAATAAAAATTTTTCTTTAGTTTAAAGTTCTTTTCTTCAATTTCAAGTTATTTTTAGTTAAATGAGAAAAATAATTACAATTAAAAATTCGCCAACTTCTTTAATTTTGAACGTTTATAATTTGAAATCATGCAACATTAAACATTTTTTTAATAGGTTTAACTTGAAGATATGAAAATTGAAGATTCTTCAATTCTTAATGTGTATAATTTAAAAAGATGTAATTTCGAATGTTTTTTTTTATAATTAAATTTTGAAGATTTATTGAAAACTCTTTAATTTTACAGATTAATAAATCAAAATTCCTAAATTTAGATGATTTTGAAAATCAAAAGTCAAGATTTTTCTAATTCAAATCTTCAAGATTGAATAAGTTTCAATTGTAAATCATGGAAAATTACAGAATTTTTAATTTAAAATCATTAAAAAATGAGACTCTTCAATTTTAAATATTTATACAATTCAAAGCCCTACAATATTGTAAAGAGTTATAATAAAAAATTCTGGGATTTTGAAAATATATTATATATATATATTTTTTTAAGGGTTTGAGTATGAAAAAAATTTGTAATATCACAATTCTTGATGACTAAAATTTTTTCAGTTTTAAGTGTATTCGTTTAATTTTCAAAGTTCCGTAGTAGAAAGTTTTACTTTTTTAATGATTTTCATTAAAAAGTACTTTTTATTTTGAATGTTTTTTTGAATAATTTAATTTTAAAGGCATATAATTGAATTTTGTTGTTGAACTATAATGACTTATGTAATAAAAATTTCAAATTCTCGACTTTCCGAAGCTTTAATTTTGAGACATTCAAATGTTCAGTTTTCAACTTCAAACTATCAAATTTTAATTGGTACAAATTGAAAGTATTAAAATTCAAGTTTTCAATGGTACATTATTCAATTTTGAACGATTTTAATCAGAAATAATACATTTTTAATTCCTTTAAATTTTAAAATATTCAATTTTCAAATTCTTTTATGAAATCATTCAGTTTTGAGATTGATCAATTTAAAATTAAAAATGGTTTAATTTTAAAAGCTTTGAATCAGAAATAATAAATTTTCAACTCCTTTCTAATGAAATTGTCCAACTTTCAAAATTTCAGTCTGAAATTTTTCAATCTCAAACATTTGGAATTTCAAATTATTCAATTTTAAACGCTTTTGATTATAAATAATACAATTTCAATTCCTCTGAATTTAAAATTATCCATCTTTCAAAGTTATAATCGGAAATATACTATTTTCACCGTTTTGAATTTCGAAATTTTAATCTGAAATCATTCAATCTAGAGATTCTTCAATTTAAAATGAATTTGTTCGATCTTCATAATCATAATTTGAAAATTGTTAATTTTTAAATGATTTTAATTAACTTAAAATAATTTAAATTATAAAGGCTTTGAGTATAAAAAAATGTAATATTACAATTCTTGATGATAAAACTTTTTTCAGTTTTAAATGAAGGTTGGATTCGTTTAATTTTATAAGTTCCATAGTAGAAAGATTTTCTTTTTTATTGTTTCCAATTAAAAATTACTTTTGACACATTTTTTTGAATAATTCAATTTTAAAGATTTATAATTGAAATTCTTCAATTTTTTTTTTAAATTTCAGTCTGAATTTTGTCAATCTCAAACATTTTGAATTTCAAATTATTCAATTTTAAACGCTTTTATTTAGAATTGATACAAGTTCAATTACTTTTCATTTCATTCAAAACATTGTTAATTCATAATTATTCAATGTATATTTTTTGATTCCAAGTGATTCCAGTTCGAAATAAATAATTATTGTTTCAAGCTTTTTTTAAACCTAATATTTAAAAACATTTTGAATAATGGATTTACGAATTGTTTATATTTTTCTTTGGATATAATTTCCTTATAGAAAAAAAGAAGATACAATAATAACTTCTCTCTACTAATACAGAAAATGAATACGACAATCATAAACTGAATAAATGTTATACTTAATGTACATTAAGTATTCCTTTTGCAAAATTCTCTTGAAGCTTAAGCTCTCCGCTTTTTTCATTTAACAACTCCAGCCCTAAATTAAGTAGCCATTTCCCCTTTTAGCTTGTGCTTACCCCATCGTTGAGGTTTCACCTTTATTTTTAATGAATTCCCTGCGAGAAAGTACAGCAGCTAATCCCTCACCCTTTTTTTTGGAAAGTGGCTACAAATGGAAAAGGTCCCCAGGAAAGTGTAAATAAGTTTTTATTTTCGGGTGGGTAGTTTCTCATAACTCTTTGATCTCTAAACTGTAAATTCTCAACTTTGGAATTTCTTATTAGATTCAGACCTAAGGGCTTTCTCAACTACCTGAAAATATTGCAAAAAAAATCCCTTCCGTTACAAAATTGAGTCTAAATTCTAAACCCATCTCTAAACCTAAACATAAAGCCTAAACTAAATTCCAAACGTGATTTCGATGGGGAAAGTTTTTGAGTAACGGAGGACTGTTATTTTTTTTTGGCTAAAAAAAATATAGGAGGCTGGAAGGACAAAGTATCTGGGTTAGAGAGGGGTCAATTTCTCTTCCTTCATCCAGTGCTGTGTTGAGGCTTGGCCTCTGACAAAGCAGTCTCGGGATAAACTGTCAGTCACTTCTCTCTTTCTGCATGTTTTCGATTTATGGATGCGGGCGTTGTCATCGCGCATCAAATTATGTCAACGGCAGTGTTTCAAAAAAATTTTCTTCATTCATCTTAGCCAATTGATGTCAAGGACATCAAAGGATTTTTCATGTACATAATGATGAGAGATATGATGAGTGACTTTTAAGAACGTGTCACAAGTTATGTTTTAAAATGGTTGTATCTTTGGGACCGTTCTTCAATTACGTAACAGCTCAGGAGGGGGGCGATATTTTGTTAATATTTGTTACGGAAGGGGCGGGGGTCCTTCATTCTTGAACGTAATTTTTGAAAATTCGCAAATTAAACAAATAACTCGCAGTAATTGTTCAGAAATGTAATATGAACTTTACACGCCAAAGAAACCTGGTGACTGAAAACCGAACCTAGCCAACAACAATTTTTTTTTAAGTTGGGGAATTTAAAAATTTTTTCGGTCAGGGAAAAGTCAGGGATTTAAAAAAAAATCTTGTAAAAGTCAGGGAATTTCTTTAACTTTAAATAACTGTCAAGAAGAATAAATTTGAAATTTTTAATTTGGTTAAAAAGTCATCCCTTTTGGTTGAATATTCAACTGTTTTGTTAAAAATTAAATTATTTCGTAAAAAATTTACTTTTCGTTGAAAATTCATATTTTGGTGTTGAAAAGTCAACTGAAATCTGTTTTGGATGATAATTGAACTATTTTTTTTGAAAATTTGCCTTTCTCATTTAAAAATTCGCCTTTCTAATTTATAAATTCATCTATTTTAGTAGAAATTGCAGCTTTCTTGGATAAAAATGCAGCCGTTTGGTTGAAAATTCAACAATTTTGTTAAAAAGTCATCCTCTTTAGTTGAAAATTCAATTGTTCTGTTAAAAATTCCACTATTTCGTGAAAAATTTATATTTTGGTGTTGAAAAGTCAAATTAAATCTTTTTTGGATGAAAATTCAGCTATTTTTTTTGTTGAAAATTTGCCTTTCTAATTTAAAAATTCATCTAGTTTAGTAGAAGTTGCATCTTCCTTGGATAAAAATGCAACTGTTTGGTTGAAACTTCAACAATTTTGCTGAAAAGTTATCCTTTTTGGTTCAAAATTCAACTGTTTAGTAAAAATTCAACTATTCCGTAAAAAATTTACATTTTAAGCTTTACGCACCAAAGAAACATGGTGAGTGAAAAACGAACCTAGCCAACAACAATTTTTTTTAAAGTTAGGGAATAAAAAAATTTTATTGGTCAGGGAAAAGTCAGGAATTTAAAAAAAATTCTTGTAAAAGTCAGGGAATTTCTTTAACTTTAAATAACTGTCAAGGAGAATAAATTTGAAATTTCTCATTTGGTTAAAAAGTTATCCCTTTTGGTTGAAAATTCAACTGTTTTATTAAAAATTTAACTTTTACGTAAAACATTTACTTTTCGTTAAAAATTCATATTTTGGTGTTCAAAAATCAACTGAAATCTTTTTGGATTATAATTGAACTTTTATTTTTAAATTTGCCTTTCTAATTTAAAAATTCATCTATTTTAGTAGATGTTGCATCTTTCTTGTATAAAAATGCAACTGTTTGGTTGAAAATTCAACAATTTTGTTAAAAAGTCATCCTTTTTAGTTGAAAATTCAATTGTTCTATTAAAAATTCCACTATTTCGTAAAAAATTTATATTTTGGTGTTAAAAAGTCAAATGAAATCTTTTTCGGATGAAAATTCAACTATTTTTTTGAAAATTTGCCCTTCTAATCGAAAAAATCATCTATTTTAGCAGAATTTGCATCTTTCTTGTATAAAAATGCAACTGTTTGGTTGAAAA
>CAKNYM010036639.1:16030-26658 GCA_932195095.1 Andricus curvator | reverse complement strand
AAATTCATATTTTGGTGTTGGAAAGTCAACTGAAATCTTTTTTGGATAAAAATTCAACTGCTTTTTGAAACATTTGTCTTTTTGATTTTAAAATTCATCTGATTTAGTAGAAATGTTATCTTTCTTGGATAAAAATGCAACTGCTTGGACGTTTGGTTGAAAATTAATCTTCTTTGCTTGAGAATTCAACTATTTTGGTTGAACCACTTTGTTAAGAAATCATTTTTTTGTTGAAGATTCATATTTCTAGTTGAAAATTGATCTCTGGTTGAAAGTTGAACTATTTTGTTGAAAATTGATTTTTTTTTTTAATTGAAAATTCAACTGCATGCATAAAAATTGAACTACCTTGTTGAACATTGATTTTTTATATAAAGGTTCATCTCTTTGGTTGAAAATTTAAATATTTTTTTGGATATTAATTGTTTTGCTGAAAAGTTATATTTTCTGGTTGAAATTGCAATTTTTTGCAGAAAATTCGTTTTTTGCCTTGAAAGTTCAACAGTTTAGATTAACTTTTTTTTCTTTCATGACTAAAAAAATCTTTATTTGTTGAAAATTCGTCTTTTTGGTTTTAAAATTCATTTTTCAAAATGAAATTCCATCTTTTGCGGTTGAAATATCAACTGTTACACTTTTTTGTTGAGAATTCATGTTTTTAGGTTGAAAATTTAATTATTTTGTTAAAGTTTAATTATCTTCTTGAAAATTCAAGTATTTTGTTAAAAAGTCATCTTTTATGGTAGAAAACACTTTTTTTTGTTTAAAATAAATATATGTGACATTTTTAATTTTGTATCTGAAATATTGTATTATCCCGTTTATAAAGGACCCCTCTTACTGTACGTAATTTATAGTTTCCCGAAATAATAAGATATGGGTCTTAAAACTGATGGAAATTTTTTGTATTTAGGATAATACATGCTTTGCAGCTAAACCCTTATACATATCAATATTTATACATATAATAAATATTTACGAAAGATGTATATAGCTTTCAAAAACAATATATTAAGCAATTCATACCTTTAGGACTAATTTCAGCCCTAATATAATTGGAATAAGGTTTTTATTGTTCATTTATGAATCATTTTATTTACTTTTTGAAATCATGAAATTTCAATAAAGTGAGTGCATTTAACAATAATATAATGTAGGTTTATGTAAAATTTTACGGGATTTGGTATATTTCATGCTTAACGGCTGATTTTCATACATATAAAAATGCCCATTGCTAATTAAATTTGAAGTTAAGACATAAAGATGGATTGCATTTTGCTGTTTTGCTAGTTACTGCTGGTAGAATTAGGCAGGGTGGCCGAAAACTTCATTTTCATAATTTCCTGATTTTTCCTTCATCAATTTTTCACTTTCCCTGGACATTAACATTCAAATAACAACATTTTTATCTTGTAATATTTTTAACATATGATCTTTCATAAACGGAATGAAACAATATTTCAGATACAAATTTCAAATTTATTTATTTATGATAAACATAAAAATGGACTTTTCTACCATAAAAGATGACTTTTTAACAGAATACTTGAATTTTCAACAAAATAATTAAATTTTCAATAAAATAATTGAATTTTCTACCTAAAAAGATGAATTCTCAACAAAAAAGTGTGAAGCTGTTATTTCAAAAAAGATGGAATTTTATTTAAAAAAAATGAAGTTTAAAAACAAACAGACGAATTTTCAACAAATAAAGATTTTTCAGCCATAAAAGAAAAAAAATTTCATTTACATTGTTGAACCTTGAAGCCAAACGACGAATTTTCTCTAAAAAACTTGAATGTTTAATCAGAAAATATGAATTTTTAGCATAAAAATTAATGTTTGACAAAATAGTAAAATTTTCAACAAAACAGTTAAACTTCCAATTTCAACCAAAGGCAAATGAATTACTAACAAGAATATTATATCAGGGTTATCGCAAAACTTCATTTTAAAAATTCCCTAATTTTTTCCTGGCCAATTTTTGATTTTCCCTGACCATTAATATTGAAAGACCAGAATCTTGTAACATGTTTAACCTAGAATCTTTTATAAATAAAGTGCAACAATTCCAAATTAAAATTGAAAAATTACAAATTTATTCTGCTTGACATTTATTTGAGGTTGTAGGAATTCCCTGAGTTTTGCAAGATTTTTTTTCTAAATCCGTGACTTTTCCCTGACCAATAAAATTCCCTGACTTTCTTTAAACCTGTTGTTAGATAGGTTCGTTTTTCACTCACCAGGTGTCTTTCGTTAATAGCGATTTAAAAAGTGTTAAGGGTTTTTACGGAATTTCAAAGAATCCTAAAGGTTTTCAAGGAATATTCGAATAATTCGAGTGATTTAATTTCAAAAACGTGCATTTGAGATTTGAAAATAAGTTAGGTACATAAACTTGACATAAAATTACTGCCAGACAAGATTTCAACGTAATACAAATTTTCCATGGTGATACGTTTATCCTCGCGTTTATCAAGCCTTTCTTCCCAAGTATATTAAAAGGTGTCACGTGAACTTTTAAAGCTGAAGAAAGATTTTTTGATCATTTTTTGTCGTATTTATGGCAGTATTTTTTATTGTTCTCTATAATGTATCGTCAAAACAGAATATGAGCCATAATAATTTAGGGTTTTTTAAAACATTTTTTTACATTTCATTCTGCGTAATTGTCCGTACGTTAAACATCACAAATATAGATACAATAGCTTTTAAAAGTGCCTTATACTTATAGTACCATTTATAATGTAATATCGTCGACAATGCGAAACTGCTGAATAATTTAAGAAATGAACATGATGAAAATATTATTTTATAGAATTCCTGAAAATAAAACAAGAATCTAACGATCAAATTTGGACAACCAACACAAAATGCTCCTATTGCAATTCCTAAAAACAAAACAAAAATTTGTTTCTTTGGAAAAAAATAAAAAAGACGAAAGAAAGAAAAAAAAGAGAATATATATACATTAAATTGAGTATTGGATGTTAAGCAGGATTTTGAATTTGATTTTAATCTAATTTAAAATTCTTAAATTTCAATGATGGAAATACACAAAAATTTAGATAAATGATATACATTTCATGTTTTTGGTCTGATCCTTTAAAAAATCAAAGAGGCTTCTAGTATTGTACTAAAACTGCGTGCATACGTTTTAATTTGACCCAAACGTTTTTTTTATTTGAAAATGGGCCAAATTACTCCCTACAATCTGTATTCTACAAATCTACAAAGTAATTTCGGTATTACATTCTTTTTTTTTTAATTAAGATTGAAAAGAAATCCATTTTATCATGAATAATTTGTGCAAAATATGCAAAAAAAGATTCAGAATTAAACAATAAACTTCCAAAACAACCTCACTTTTCGGCTCATTAGAGACAAGAATAACATAATGAAAAAATCTAAATAGATTGGTCTCGGAATCACCCACAAAAAATGAATTATTCGATTACTTCGACAGAAATCATTGTTCCTACATACATGAGTTTTTAGAACATTGCAAATAGAGGATCGTCATCCGGTTTATGTAATGGTGATTTTCATCTGTTGGCACTCGGCTCGGCACTCGGTAAACGGCTGCTGGTAAGGGGTGAATTCGACCCGGATGTGCCCAACTTTCGAAATGATGAACATGAAGTTGGATTGGTTCAGGATAAATTGCTTCATCCCTATATGTGGGTAAGCTAATTCTGCAGAAATAAATTATAAGAATGCAATTATGTATTGTTTTAATTATTAAAGTAAGTTAATAAATCATAGTTTTTATTTTACAAACAAAAAATAAAAAATTAGAGAAAGAAACTGAAAATCAGTTTCATGAAACTTTGGCAAAATAAAAAGTTTCATAAAACTTTGGGAACGTTTCAAAGTTTCAACAGTTTTAATTTTGTATCTGAAATAAAGTTTTATTCCATTTATAAAAGATCCTATGTTAAAAGTATTACAAGAATAAATTGTTGGTATTTGAATGTTAATGGTCAGGGAAAATGAAAAATTGGCTAAGGAAAAATCAAGGAAGTTTGAAAATGAAGTTTTCACCCTGCAAAGCATGTACATTTTATCCTAAATACAAAAAATTCCCATTAGTTTCAAGTCCCATATCTTATTATTTCTGTAAACTATAAATTACGTACAGGAAGGGGGAGGGGGTAAGAATATTTTATTATAAATGGTTCGTTACAGGGGGAGGGGGGTCTTGGAGAGGGCCCTCTCTAAGACCCCCTTCCCCCCTTTCACGAACCGTAACAAAATATTTTTACGAGAAAATTAAGAGTATAAAAAAAATGCTATTAAGTATTATAAACATGAATTAATATGAATCTTGAATCCTGGATCAACATGATGCTCCATCACAGGGCCTAAAATGTTGCGTATTGTGTAGTGGAAAATAAACTTTATTTTCTAAGCAAAATTTCCTATTTTCTAAGATAATATTTTAAAAGCATTAAAAATAAACCAAAATTCCTATTTATTTGTCACAGACATCACAGCCTTTTCCCTTTTTCCCTTTCCCACTCTTTTAATCTTTTTCTCGTTTTCCACTTACCATTCTGACCGCATTTTAAAAATATTTTTCACATACGCTGGAACTTGGATTTAATACCGCTTTCGAGATGGCTTGCAGTAACCTTGAAACTGAATTCAGACCGTCCAAAAGTAAGCAGTCAGGGTCGCATGAACGATTTCTGCTGAATTTAGACGCATGGCGCAATCTGATGCAACTAACGCGCTGAGAGTGCGGCCCTCGAGCTGTTTGTTACACTTGATTGAGCACATCTTCTCTTCCGGCCCCGCGACTCCTGTTATTATGAAACTGCGCAGTTCCCGAAACGAAGTAAATCCAGGCGGATTGAATCCAAGTTCCAGTGCAGTTTTAAAAAAATTACAAGAACAAGAAGCAAGTTAAACGTATTGTAGAACTTCATTTGGTATTAAGGAAACTTGAAAACATGTTGTTTTTCGTTGGAACGGATTTTATAAATAAACAAAGTTAAAAAATACAGCCTTTTTACACAATAAATGTAATTGTGATCAATCAACAATATAGTTAATCAGCTGTAAATGATGTCTAATGGTTCTTTTGGGTCGCTGATTACAAATCTGAAGTAAAAATTCGAAAATTCGAAATGGATGATCCAATATGGTGGACAAAAATTTGAAAAATAAGTTCTATGGCTTCAAAATGGGTTTTCGGTGTTTTTTTTATCGCTGATTACGAATCTGAATTCAAAATTCGAGATGGCGGGAAAAAATTAAAAACTTTGTCTCGTGGCTTCCAAATGGGTCCTCAGAGGTTTATTGGGTCGCTGATTAATAATTTGGAGTCGAATTAAAAACAAAAAATGTGACTTTAAAATAGGTTTTCGGGTTTCTTTTGGGTCACTGATTACGAATGTAAAGTCAAAATTCCAAAATTCAAAATGGCGGTACAAATATGGTGGTCAAACGATTAAAAAACTGATCCCCTGGCTTCAAAATCGGTCACCAGGAGTTTTTTGGGTCGCTGGTTATGAATCTGAAGTCAAAATTACAAAATTCAAAATGGCGGATATAAAATTGGGGACACAAATTTCAAAATAAATCTTGTATCCGCCATTTTAAATTTTCTAATTTTGACTTCAGATTCGTAATCAGGGGATTGAAAACCCCTGAGGACCTATTTTGAAATGACGGAATTTTTTTTAATTTTTTGGCCGCCATATTGGATCCGCTATTTGGAATTTCGAAATTTTTACTTCAGATTCGTAATCAGTGACCCCAAAAACATTCGTGCATATATTGTTGAAAATTCAACAATTTTTTTAAAAAGTCATCCTTTTCGTCGAAAATTCAACTCTTTGTAGAAAAAGTCGTTTTTTGGGTTGCAAAATAACTTTTTTTTTCAATCAAGAAGTCTTACCTTTTTCGTTGAGAATTCATATTTTCTGGTTAAAATATCTACTGTTCCATTTTTTTTATTTCATCACAGAAAAAACTAAGAATAAAATTTGTTGCAGGAAATTTTTTAGAGCGATAAAGTTTTGTTCAGCCAACTTCGCGTCTTTCAAAATACATGTGTTTGTTATGGAAAAACAAAAGAAAGTTTACCCGGTATTTGTGTAAAGTTTATCCTGTGAAGTTAATTTTTTTTGCAAAGAATCTTTCGACGGAAATCGATTTAAAGTTTATCTTCTGTTTTTTCTGTGATATTTTTTGTTTAAAAATTCAATTACTTAATTAAATGTTGAAATACTCTGTTACAAAAAACATTTTTTTGACGAAGAACTAATCATTTTAGTTGAAACTTCATCTTTTTGCTTGAAAATGTAACTATTTTATTTAAAAATTCGTATTTTATGGTAAAATTACCTTTTTTACTAAAAAAATATTTATTTCAATTGGAGATTCATCATATAAGTTTTTTGAAAATTAGTTGTTTTTTTTTACTGAAATTTAATTATTCCAGGTTAGAGAATTCCAGATATAGAATTATGGAGATTCATCATATAAGTTTCTTGAAAATAAGTTTTTTTTTTACTGATATTTAATTATTCCAGATAAAAATTCATTATATAATTTGGAAAATTATCTCTTTGGTCAAAAATGTAATTTTTCTGTTAAAACTTTGTCTTTTTTGAAAAAAATATAATTTTTTTGTTGAAAATTAACATATTGGTTAAAAATTCATATTTTAGGGTTAAAAATTCGACTGTTTTGTTTAAAATTCGTCTTTTTGGTTTGAAAATTCATCTCTTTTGGTAGAAAATAATTTTTTTTAGTTAAAAATGCAACTGTTTGGTACACTATACATTTAAAACAGTCAAATATTTTACTAATATCAATCAGTGACTGAATTCTAGCTATGAATCAGCTAACTTTTATTGGTAAATATATAAAATTTACTAATTTGTCAGTGAAAATAATAGATTCATAGTTAGATTTCAGTCATTGATTGAAATTGGTAGCATCCTTAACTGATTCAAATCTACAGATTTGAAAATTAATCTGTTTTGATTGAGGAATTCATTTATTTTGTTGAAAATTCGTCCATTTCGATTTACAACTGTTTTAGATTCAAATTAAAAATATTTGTTGGTTCTGATATCAGCAATTAAATTTTTCTTAAGGGATTCATCTTTTCTATTTGAAAATTCAACTAGGGGAAACCTCCCTACAGTGGATAATCATTAATTAAGAGTACAAATGAAAGAAAAATAATTCATTCTAATTAAAACTTATCAGAACACACAGTGGCGTAACTAATAATTGCATTCAATTAATTATTTTACATACAGTAGTATTTTGAATTCAAGATTATCCACTGTAGGTTGCATTATCTCCTGTATGGAGGTTTCCCCTAATTAGATAAAAGTTGAACTAATTTTTTAAAAATTCATTTTTTGGGCTGAAGATTCATAATTATAGTTGAAAATTTATCTTTTCGGTTGAAAATGTAACTTTTTTGTTAAACATTCAACCATTTTGTTGAAAATTTGTCTTTTTCTGTTAAAAAAATGAGTCTTCTTCTTTGAACATTGATCATTAGAGTTGAAAATTCAAATATTTCATAAAAAATTCATCTATCTTCTTAAAGATGCAATAATTTTACTTAAAGTGTTAGGAATTTAAAGCGTTTTAAATTGAATTTAATATATTGGGAAACTTTCGAATGTTTCTAAACCTTTTGTCTAATGAAACACTTCATTGTTTCATGAAACTTTCACTAGTAGTTAGTGAGATTTCTCTAATTTCTAGATTCTAATTTTTTTATTTGAACGATTTCTTACAGGAAATAAATGATGCAATAATAAAATTCACTTTTATTCATAGATGTTATTAATATTATAATTACCAATAGGTTCAGGAAAAACCGCTACGATGAAGCACGCAGAATACCAAGCACGGTCCTCATCCTCATTTTCGTGAAATAGAGGAAAGGCTGCAGAATTTCGATAAGAGCAGTGTCATTAATTAATATTCTTTAGAGCGTTTCAATATAAATTAAAATAATTGCTATATCATTCTTTTTCTGAATTATTCCTTTCTCGCTCACTAAAGCTTCAAATATACTTCAGATACATGATAAGATTTTTATATACGATTTTAGAAGGTTATGCCATTATTATGTACAATTGAGAGGGAACATTAATAATTAATAATTACGCAATGGAAAGATTGGTGCTTTTTCAAAAACATAACAAAATTTTATCTTTCGAGCAAAATAAAAAAATGAATTCCTTATGAAATGTTTAATATTTCAAGTCCAAATATATTGTATTTTCAACAAAGTAGTTGAATTTTCAAACAAAAAAATAATAATTTGCTAAAAAAAAAAATTAATTCTCAACAAAGGAGTTGAGTTTTCAAGCTAAAAAGTTGAATGCTTTAGAAAACAGTTGACTTTCAAACCCGAAAAGATGAATTTACATCCAAGAAAGATGATTTTTCAACCAAATAGTGTAACTTTCCACAAATTAATAATTAACTAATTAATTATCAATAAACAAAAATAGTTTTAGACAAAGAAGTGGCATTTACATCAAAATAGTTGAAATTTAAAGCAAGAGAGACGAATTTTTAACCAAATACTTGAATTTTCAACTTTCAGAGACGAATTTTCAACCAAACCAAATGGTCGAATTTTCAAACAAAAAAGAATTTAATTGAACCACAAAAAAATGCATTTTTAACTTAATAGTCGATCCTTCAAATCAAAAACACGAATTTTTTAAAAGACTTGAATTTTTAGTTCAGAAATATGAATTTTCAACCAAGAACTTTTCTAGGAAAAAAACGCAATACAGCTGTTGAATTTTAAAAACAAAAAATGTGACTTTTTAACGAAATAATAACATTTTCAAGCAAATAGTTGAATTTTCAAGAAACAAAAAGAATAGCATTTTATAAGAAACATTCGAATTCAAACAAAACAAAATAGTTGAATGCTCAATCAAAACAGATTAAAGTTCTTATCAACTAATTACAGATTTAACCAAAAAGATAACATTTCAACCAAAAGAGACAAATTTTCAAACCAAAAATGACAATTTTCTGAAAAACAGTTAAATTTTCAATCGGAAAATATTAATTTTTGGCCAATAAATTAATTTTTAACTAAATAGTTGAATTTTCTACGAAAATAATAGAATGTTTAACCCAAAAAGACGAATTTTCAACAATAGAGAGTTAAAGATATTTGGACAAAATTCGTCTTTTTGGGTTAAACATTCTATTATTGATTTTTCAGTCAAGAGAGAGAACAAAATTTCAACCAAATTTTTGAATTTTTGTACCCAAAAAGATATTTCTCTAGAATACTGTTGAATTTTTAACCGGAAAATATAATTTTCCACCCATAATGACGAATTTTCAACAAAACAGTGGAATCCTTGACCAAATAATTAAATTTCAAACTGAAAGCGATCAATTTTGAACAAAAAATGGAATAGTTAAATTTTCAATTGAAAAAATTGATTTTAAGTAGAAAAAAAAATTTTTCAACAAAAGAGTTAAATTTTAACCCAAAGGGATGGTTCTTCGACTGTAAAAATAATTTTTAACAAAGTATTTCCACTTTCAACCAAGTAGATGAATTTTCAGCCAAATGCTTGAATTTTCGACAAAAAATTAACAATTTTTAAGAAATAATGGAATCGTTAAATTTTCAGCTGAAGAAAATAATTTTGAACCAACAAAAATTCGACTTTTCAACAAAATAGTTCAATCTTCAAACCAAAAAAAAAAAAACGAATTATCAATTAAAAACCGCGAGAAAGTAAGTTCTAAAAAATTCATTGTATAATGAGGAGGTTGTATTGGTTCAAATCCAACCCAAAAATATGCATTTTTACAAAAATAATTGAATTTGCAACCCCAAAAAGACGAGAAGTGAAATTTCAACTAAAAACGATAAATTTTCTAAAAAAAAAAAAAAATGGAATAGCTACATTTTCAGTCAAGACATTAATTTTCATCAAAAAAAATTATTTTTAACAAAATAGTAAAAATTTTCAACAAAGAAATTAATTTTGAACTAAAATAATGAATCTTCAACCAAAAAAATTAATTATCAGCCCAATGGTTGAATTTTTAACTTAAAAGATGAATTTTCTACAAAAAAAAGACAAATTTTCAACAAAATAGTTACATTTTCGACCAAACAGATGAATTTTCAACCAAAGATATTATATCTCTATCAAAAAAGATGAATTTTTGACAAAAAATACAATAGTTAAATTTTTATTTAAAAAAATTAAGTTTCAATAAAAAACTAATTTTCAATCAACGAAATGAATGTTCAATCTAAAAAAACATTTCCTACAGAAAAAAAATTTCAACAAGATACATGAATTTTCAACTAAATTTTGAATTTGTAGAGGAATTTTCAACCGAAGAAAAAAATTTTCATTCAAAAAGATGAATTAGTCACCAAGAATTATCAAGAAGATTAAGATTCTACCAAAAAAGACTAAGTTTCAATAAAATACAGAAATTTTCAACCAGAGGGCTGAATTTACAAATGATAAAGATAAATGTTAAACCAAACATGGAATAGTTCAATTTTCAGTTTAAAAAATAATTTTCAACAAAAATACGAATTTTCAACAAAATAGTTAAATTTTTAAGCAAAGAAATTAATTTTT